>CM025782.1:4472254-4512157 GCA_014636745.2 Centella asiatica
AAAAACAAGAACAAGAACAAATCTATAAACAATTGCTTTTATTGATTAACAATTGATTACAAATTCTAACAATCACAAATTGATTGTCAGCTTCAATTTCTGTACTATATATACAAATCTATATAATCATACAGCTTCTAATATAACTTTATAAAATTAATTACTACTTCCAAACTTGAATCATAATTCAGCTTCTAATCCTATTCAACATATGTTTTCTATGTATAAACAGAATAGGTTCTCTCTAATTTCTCTCTCTATCTTGTTAGTTTCCTAACCAGCTTCGTCTTCAATACCTCTTCAATGTTCATGTCGAAGATAACTTCTAATTCAAATAGAACTTTGTACTGCATCAAAGAGTAATCTGCACTAGTTCAACTTTAGCCTCAGATCAATTATGTTTAGTCTCCTACAGCTTGAATGTAGTCTCCGATGACTTATGCTTAGTCTCTGATGACTTAAGATTAGTCTCTAATGCTTTAAACGTAGTCTCTGATGCTTTAAGTTGTAGTCTCTGATGGCTTATCTTTAGTCATTTATAAGCTTCTGATAAGCTTTTGCCTTAGTCTCCGATAGACTAAACACAACTTTTAACTTGTTGAAATCTCTGATGCAATTCTGGGAGTCTTTTATAATACAAATTAACTTACTCTCATATAAAAATAAATTACATGAATCAAAGAGTAAACTACTGTTAGAGATAAAAGATGATGATGATGGTTATGTAATAAATTGTGCAACTGTAAATACTTGAGGTATTTTATAAACCTTAAGATTAGCACATGTTTTGCATCCACTGATAATAATCTTATTAATCAGTGGATGGTCGATCTCTTCACAAGACAAGTCAGAAAACAGAAACAATCAAAGGACTTGACAAAGTGAAGAAGAATGTCTGATGCTACTTGTAAACAGTCAAAGTATTCCGCACATCAAAAATTCTAAACAAAGTTACGATTGATTAAGTTCCATCAGGGGGAACCCATCAGGGGAACCGATCAGGGGGAACCTATCAGGGGGAACTCATCAGAGGAACCTATCAGGGGGAACTCATCAGGGGGAACCTATTAAGGGGATCCATCAGGGGATGACGAAGGCAGACCAACCCGTCAGGGGGAATGACCATCATGGCATATAGAAGTCTGACACATAGGGCTACGATGTGACATACTTGCGGATGAGTTGAGAAAAGCAGCACGTCTCAAGCACGTGGTTTCATCAACTGATCAACATATAAGCAACGGAGTTCTCAGTAAATAAAAAATACACATATTGAATCTATCCAATAGATCAAACAAATAACGAAGCACACAAACATTAGAAAGAAGCTTTGTAATAGATCTTGTGAGAAATATTTCAAAGAAAGTTAGAAGCTAGTGAGTGTGAGAAGCTGTGTATTTAAACACAGAATTTGTAGTTGTAAATCACATTTTGTGATTATACAAATTTCCAGAAAAACCCCAAGTTTTAATATAACTATTTTAACTTGAATATGTGTGTTCATTTCTTATAGTTTTTCTATTTGTTACAACTGTTTTCCAGTAAGCACTTTTAAGTTTAAAAGAGCGAAAAGTTTTAGGTGTTTGTATTCATCCCCCCCCCCCCCCTTTCTACAAACACTTGTGCTTATATTGCACTAACAATTGGTATCAGAGCCACTTAGCAGATTTCACTTGCTAAAAACGATCATTATCTATGGCCAACAAAACTGGAAACAGTAAAGTCCCCATGTTGGAAAGGGGCAAATACTTCTTCTGGAGACAAAGAATGATAGTTCCTCTTAGAGCTATTGATGATGAATATTTGTAGATTCTAGAAGAAGGACCTCATGTTCCCAAGAAGCTCATTCCTATAGAAGTCGTTAATGGAGTCAGTATTCCTGAAAAGCTTGTCCCAAAGACAACTGATGAAATGACGATAGAGGAAAGAGAAAAGAGAAAAGGTGAAAAAGGATCTTAAAGTCACTGGGATCCTGTATAATGGTTTAGACGATGATATGCTGAATAGTATCATGAATCTTACCACGTCTAAATCTATATGGGATACCATACAAATCCTTTGTGATGGTACCGAGGAAGTGAGGGAAAATAAACTGCAACTGTTGACACAACAGTATGAGTGGTTCACAATGAAGAATGGTGAAACACTCACTGAAATGTTCGACAGATTTAACAGGTTGGTAAATGACCTGAGATTATATGGGAAGGCATATGCTAAAAAGGATGTGAACAGAAAGTTCATGAGAGCCCTTCCCATATCATGGGATCCTAAGACAACAGCCATCAGGGAATCCAAGGACATGAATCTTCTAGACTTAGATCGGCTGTATGGTACTCTCAAGACATATAAACTAGAGGTTCAGCAAAGATCTGAAATGTCAGGGGATACCAGAAAGCTTAAATCTGTAGCCCTGATGGCTACCACGAAGGATAAACAAGAAGCAAGACCAAGTGTCTTGATGAAGCAGCAACTAGAAGATGCTGACATTGAAGGGGACAAAGAAGCTGACTTCAAGGAGGAAGAACATACTCCAAAAGAGTTAGAAGAGCTGGATGAAACCATGGCCCTTCTTGCAAAAAGATTTTCCAAGCTGAAATTCCAAAAGCCTTCGGGATCTAAAAGATTTTTAGCAAGGAAACCCAGTAGCACGAAAAACTTTATTGACAAATCAAGAATAAAGTGCTACAAATGCAATGAGCTAGGCCACTTTGCAAATGAGTGCCGCAAGGCCACAAAAGATGGTGAGTACAGAAACAAAGAAGCTGTTGTGGACTACAAGAAGAAATACTTTGACTTTCTTAATGCAAACAAGAAGGGAAAAACATATATAGCATAAGGAAAGGACTGGGCTGACTCTGATGAGGAAGAAAATGAAAAGTATGTCAACCTAGCCCTGATGGCCTCATCCACTGACAGTAGCAGCTCACAGGAAAGCCTCGAAATTTCCTCTAACATGTCTAAAACTGATTGTGTTAAAACTGTTAAGGAAATGGCTTGTGAGATAAAGGATCTCTATGACACCCTAAGGAGTGTTGTAGCTGAAACTGAGAGAGTGCAGAAAATAAATGTACAGTTATCTGCTAGGAACACTCTTTTAGAATCAGAAAACTCCAGACTTGAGAGTCTTGAAAAAGAGCTCTCAAGGACTAAAAATCTTCTTGACTGTGCTATCAAAAGAGAGGAATGAACCTCGAATCTTCTTAGTCAAGAAAGGGAAGTCATTAAGAGATGGAGTGAGTCTAGCAGGAAACTGGAGGATCGTTTAAAAAGTCAGAAATCTGATCCAAAATCTGGTTTAGGCTATGAAGAGACTCAAGTACAGCAACCTCCCACTGAGGTTGAGATGGCAGCTAGCTATGGAAAAAGGCCAATACAACTTATCAAATTTGTTAAGGCAGACACAAAGCTAGAATCAGGGAATGTTTTTCCAGTAAGTGAAGCTTCCACTAGTGGTGGGAGAGGCAAGAAACTTATTCTTGCCAAAGCACTCAACCCTCCAGTTATGAAAGAACTAGACTATGCATCAGTGGATACACAGTCATCAGGGGGAAAGAGTGCATCAGGCTGTTGTAGCCCGTCAAGGGAAAAAGGCCAGTCAAGGGAAAGCAAGAAGAATAGAAATGGTAAGCTAGGTGTTAATAAAACTAGCAATTATTCTTCCATTCATGAAGCCCCTAGAAAAGTGTGTTGGAATTGTGGTAACTGTAATCATTTATCTTTTCAATGCAAAGTAAAACCACAAATTTTGACTGGCACAATTTTGTATGCTGATGATTTACCAACTGTTAAAGCCTGCTCCTCCAAGGATAAAGGCAAAATAACTGTTGAGAAATCAAAAGTATATATTGAAGCTCCTAAAAAGGAGAAAGTTGTAAATTTGCCAAAACCAAAAGTTACCAATAAAGATAAAGTTGTTTTACCTATTACTGTGACTAAACCAAGAGGACCCAAAGTCAATTGGGTACCAAAAACAATTTAAATATTTTCTTGTGTGCAGGGAAAGGTCAAAAGCAGTCAAATCTGGTTTCTAGTAAGTGGCTGCTCAAGGCACATGACAGGAAACAAAGCCCTGCTCACAGAATTCCAAGAAAAGGCTGGTCCAATAATTTCATTTGGTGATAACAGCAAAGGACTAACTCTTGGTTATGGCAAAGCAGCAAATGGGAATGTTTCATTTGAAAATGTAGCACTGGTTGATGGGCTCAAGCACAATTTGCTAAGCATAAGTCAACTAAGTGACAAAGGATTCATCTCTTCCTTTAAAGGAGACCAGTGTCTAATCTAAAATGAAAGTGATGGGAAGCTGGTTTTGTCAAGGATAAGAAAAGGAGATCTCTATGTTGCTGATTTTAATTCAGTAAATGGAGAATCATGTTTCTACAGCAAGGAAACTCCTGATGAAAGCAGGCTATGACACAAGAAGCTCTCTCACCTGAACTTCAAGTCAATTAATGATCTAGTGAAGAGAGAGTTGGTAACTGGACTACCTCAAATGGAGTTTATCCAAGAAGGATTATGTTCAGCATGTCAACAAGGGATGCAAAGGAAATCATCCTTTGTCAGCAAGGAAGCCACCATGATCAAAGATCCAATTCAATTGTTACATATGGATCTCTTTGGCCCTGTCAACATTATGTCAGTGTCAAAGAAAAGATTTGCAATGGTTATTGTGGATGACTACACCAGATACACTTGGGTAAAGTTTCAACATGCTAAATCAGAAGTATCTCAACAAATTATTGACCATGTCAAGAAGGTGGAAACAGAATCAGGGTCAGTGGTTAGAATGTTGAGAACAGATAATGGAACTGAATTCAAGAATGCAGTTGTTGAGGGATTTTGTGTGGAGAAAGGCATAAATCATACATTTTCTGCTCCAAGGACTCCTCAACAGAATGGTGTAGTGGAAAGGAAAAATAGAACCCTGATAGAAGCTGCTAGGTCAATGCTAGCAGAGGCAAAGATTCCTACCTATTTTTGGGCTGAAGCAATTTCCACTGCTTGCTTTACTCAGAATAGATCTCTAATCAACAAGGCTCACAACAAGACACCATATGAGCTAATGACAGGGAGAAAGCCAAGCATCAAGTTCCTCTATGTCTTTGGATGCAAATGTTTTGTTCTGAGGAATTTTGGTGAGAACTTAGGAAAATTTGATCCAAAAGCTGATGAAGCAATTTTCTTAGGTTATTCTCTATCATCCAAGGCCTACAGGGTTTACAACAAAAGACTTCAGGTGGTGATGGAATCTATAAATGTAGCTTTTGATGATCAAGAGATTTCTGGGCTTGAAGACCCTGGTTTTCATGAAGAACTCAGGTTTGAAAATGAAGATGATTTTGATTATCAAGAGAATGAAGCCGATGAGTGCAGACAAATGGAGAATTTATCCATTCCTGATGTCAATCCAAACAATGAAGAACCCCCTTCAGCAGATAGAGTCAATTTTCTGGGCAACAGATCAGGGGATACTCCATCAGGGTATCATTCATCAGGACATGCACCATCAGGGGATATCTTGAACCTTGAATTATCCACTAATTCAGGGGGAGAGTTTTCAGAAGCTGGGAGCATAGGCTTAGGGGGAGGAGATAATAGTCAAGCAAGCTCATCAAGACACATCTCCAATCCTAAATGGGCCAGAAGTCACACAACAGATCTGATTATTGGTGACCCAAGCAAGAGAGTGTAGACCAGAAAAGCCACATCTAATGAATGCCTATATGCTTGCTTTCTTTCTCAAATTGAGCCAAAGAAGTTTGAAGAAGCTATTCAAGATGCAGATTGGATCTTGGCAATTTAGGAAGAGCTAAATCAATTTGAAAGGAATCAAGTATGGAAGCTTGTACCTAAGCCCAAAGATAGGATCATAATAGGTACTAAGTGGGTATTCAAAAATAAGATGGATGAAGCTAGCATTGTTGTACGAAACAAAGCAAGACTGGTTGCAAAAGGATATCTTCAAGAGGAAGGGATTGACTTTGATGAGACCTTTGCACCAGTAGCCAGACTTGAGGCTATAAGAATTTTCTTAGCCTATGCAGCACATTCAAATTTTAAAGTCTATCAAATGGATGTGAAAAGTGCTTTTCTAAATGGGAAATTGGAGCAGGAGGTATATGTCCAACAACCTCCAGGATTTGAATGCTCAAAGTTTCCAAATCATGTTTATAAACTGGAAAAAGCACTTTATGGACTGAAGCAAGCACCTAGAGCTTGGTATGATACACTGTCAAAGTTTCTGGTGGAAAATTTTTTTTCGAGAGGTATCATTGACAAAACATTGTTCTTCAGACAACACCAAGGTCATCTGATTTTGGTTCAAATTTATGTTGATGATATTATTTTTGGATCCACTGACACAAGACTGTGTGAAAAGTTCTCCAAACTCATGCAAAGCAAATATGAAATAAGCTTGATGGGTGAGTTATCTTACTTCTTGGGATTGCAAGTTAAACAAGTCTCTGATGGAATCTACATTCATCAGACAAAATATGCCAAAGAACTTCTCAAGAAATTTGAAATGGAGGACTCAAAAGTAGTAAAGACACCTATGGCCACTGCAACCAAGATTGACCCTGATAAAAATGGAAAGAAAGTTAATTTGAAGACTTACAAGGGAATGATTGGATCATTGCTATATCTGACAGCGAGCAGGCCAGACATAATGTTTGCAACATGTCTTTGTGCAAGATATCAAGCTGACCCAAAGGAATCTCATCTCATTGTAGTGAAAAGGATCTTAAGATATATCAAGGGCACTACAGAGTTGGGACTTTGGTATCCAAAGGAGTCTGGATTTGAATTGCTAGGATATTCTGATGCTGACTTTGGAGGATGCAGGATTGACAGAAAGAGTACAACGGGAAGCTGTCAATTTCTAGGAGGAAGGCTTGTATCTTGGTTAAAAAGCAGCACTCTATTTCTACATCTACTACTGAAGCTGAATATATTGCAGCTGGAAGTTGTTGTGCACAAATTCTATGGATGAAAAATCAACTAATGGATTATGATCTGAACTATTCCAAGATTCTAATAAGGTGTGATAACACTAGTGCCATTGCCATTGCTGAAAATCCAGTGCAACATTCCAGAACTAAGCATATAGAAATCAGATGTCATTTTATCAAGGAACATGTTATGAATGATAATATTGAACTACAATTTGTACCTTCAAATCAGCAGCTGACAGACATATTCACCAAAGCTCTTGATGAAGCCACATTTTCAAATCTTGTGGGAGAGCTGGGAATGGTGAATTATGCGTCAGGGTCAGAGTCAAACTCCTAAGATTTGGTATTTCTAACTCGTTTCATAAGTTCTTGTTAAAATCAATTGATATATGGTTATATATGTTCAAATTGTAAATATGTATATACTTGTATATTCTGCATTTTATTGTTTTGTTTTTGTTTTAACTGATGCATCAGGGTCAGGGTTTCCTTAAGGACGTATCAGGGTCAGGGTGTTCGACTCGTTCGTCAGGGTCAGGGTATCCGACCTGTTCGTCAGGGTCAGGGTGTCCGACCTGTGCGTCAGGGTCAGGGTGTCCGTCTTGTGCATCAGGGTCAGGGTATGTACATACAGTAAATCATAAGGGTAAGTTTAAATTTTTTTTTACTGCATCGGGTTTCAAGGTCAGTTAAGTGATGACAACTCATTATTAAGTTCTTCTCTCACTGATGACGTGTCATCACAGAAACTGAACTGACTCCCTGATAGCGTGTTTTCAGGAGAAGTTTTCAAACGTCAATAAGCGGGTATTAATACTCTATCTCTCCTACTTTTTGAAACTCCCCAAAATATTTAATCTTTATATGATATTTGCTCGAGTTTTTTTTTCTCTTGTCTTTATAGAAACCCTAGAACTTCAAATCTTCAAAGCATCCATGGCACGTCAACAAATTCAGAGGAACTTGACAGTCCCACCCACAAACTACGTGGGCTTCTCTAACATTGATGAGGTAAGTGAATGCTTTAAACCGATAATGAACTATCTACTCAACTCTGAGTATAGTAAAGCCATCTTTACCGATGAAGAAATGTCGGGGGAGGCACTGTCACAACTATGGACAAGTGCCAAGTTCATGTACTCCACCACCAAGCCTGATGTGGTCAAGGGTATCTCATTCAAAGTTTCGTCTGAGAAAGGGAAAATAACTCCTTCTAGACTTAACTCTGTTTTGGGGCTACCTACTCAAGATCTGGTGGATGCACCCAATGATGCAGATCTGCTGGATTTCTTGAGGGAACTGGGCTATAACGCTGCTCCCAACGCAGTGTTAAAGTTCAAGGATCTCAAGAGGGTGAATGTGAAGAGGGAGATTTCTTATCTCTTCGACACCATCACCAAGGTGTTCTCAAGTAAGTGTTCTAACTTTGAGGTTATTACCTCTTTAACTTTAAAAATAGCATACGCAATAATTAAAAATGTAAATATAAATATAGGTAAAATAATTTTTGATGATCTTGTAAATAAATTAGGTAATTTTAATAATAGGAAATCTGAAATATATTATGCTAGATTTTTGTACATGATTATTAAAGATCAGATTACTAATTTTTCTTTTGAGAATGATATATCTGTACAGACATACAAGCAAACAAAGAAACTATTTGTAGAAATAATAAAGAAATCTTTTTCAGCCGAACCGTTTGCTCTTCCATCGCATACGGTACAGGTAGTAAATTCTACATCTTCTACTTCTCAAACTGTACATTCTTCACCTTCATCTACTATGGCAGAGAAATCAACCACCTTTCTGCCTACCCAAGTAGAACAACCAATTTCTTCACAACCACTCTTAAAAGCCCAACCCATAGTCTCTTAAAAGACTGTTGGGATTAAAAGAAAACCCAGTGAAGTTACCACAACAACTGAGGGGGAGCAAGGAGAGAGAGTGATTGGCTACAGGCGTAAGAAGAAGAAGGGAGCCACGAGTGTTACCCAACAGCCTGACCTGGCAGTATCCTCTCAAAAGAATGCTGCTTTTGATAAGGAATTAAATATATTTCTAACTAGTTCCTCTCAAAAGGAATTAGTTATTGAAAATAGTCCCCAACCAAGGACACAATTGAGTGAGGCACATACACTGACCATAGACACTGATGAACCTACCATCAGGGTCTCTGAGAGCCACTTGCAGATATCCTCCGTAGTGAGTGCACACACCACTCAAGATGTTGTAGCTCAGAAGCTTCTCAATAAGATCCACATTACATAAGCATTCTTCTACAGCATCTTTTGATGAATCACCTCCTCGTTCAGTGATTTAGCCAACACTCCCATCTACACCACTTCCTTCTTTCTCTGTTCCTCAAATTTCTTCAGATATAATGACACAAACATTAAGTGTCATACAATCAGATTCTCCACATTCTCAATTCGTGGAGGAGCCAACACTCTCTGACACAATGTTTGATAGTCAACACTCTTAAATGGTTGACTCATTTTTACTTGATACAAACACTGATGATCAAACAGGGGACATAGACTCCATTGTACATACTACAACTATAACTCTTTATGTACCCCCAATTGTATATACTTCCTCTATAGAAACATACACTTCTCCAATTATACATACACACTTTACTTCTTTTCCTACTCCTATCACAATTGTGGAACCAGAATTTGTACATACATCACTTGTTCTGGTCACAGTTGATGATTTCCAAGCCCATAGGAGCCCCTCTAGGACAATTTTGAGTGAGACTGAGAAAATACTTAGTGAAGAGAGGCAAAGTCAAACCCTTGAGAGGACTTTGGCAAAAGGAGAGCAAGAGAGTACTGCCTTAGTAGGCAAAGAAAAAGGAGAGAATACGAGTGATGCCTTAGACAACAAAGAAAAAGGAGAGGATGAGAGAGATAAGGATGAGATCCTTGTAAATAAAGAACAGAGAGAAAACGCAGTTACTGTATATACTACTTCTACCTCTGAAAGTGATGAAGATGATGATCCACAAGATGATTTTTCCCAGCTCATCGGAGTTGATTTATACTTTCGACAGAACCAGATGTCTGATACTGTACAGTTATTAAAGCAAGAGTTAGCTAGAACTACTGATCCAATCTTGATCAAAGTGTTAAAGTCACAGATCATGATTGGTCAGTCAATAGATATAGAAAATCAAAAATTGTATACATATTTTTCTTCAAAGATACAAAGTGTACAGCAAGTTGTCGACTCCCTAGTCACCAGCCAGACTCTCCTCAGAATGAAGAAACACGCTGACACTGTAGACAAGAAGCTAGCTGATCGCACTTCCCAACTGACCAGCATGGAAACTCTGCAACATTCTATGGCTGGCACTTTGCAACAAGTTCTTCAAGTCACATCCCGACTCTCAACTCCCACTGATGAGGCTGTCAAAAAGGGGGAGAAATCAACCAAGCAGTCGTCAGGGGATGTTGCTGAGAATTCAAGTCAACCATCAGGGGATGTGACTACTCCTGTTCTTGCTCCAAAATCCAAGGATAAAGGCAAGGGTATCCTGATTGAGGAACCAAAGAAGAAATCCAACACTCAATCAGGGCCTAAGCTACTTGGAGATGCCATGAAGACAACCCACTTTCCAACACCCATTGAAGTTGTAATTGATGGGAAAGTGGAGCTGGTCTACCCTCAAGATAAAAAGCTAGTGGAAACTGATGCACTATTTGCACAGCAACTTCAAGAAGATGAAGAGAGGGAAATGGCAAAGGAACAGGAGGAAGCAAAGAAGAAGAAAAGTGTTAGGCCAAGGACCTTCAGGAATCCTCAGCAAAGAAGATCTCAGAACCCTAAAGGTGCATCAGGGGATAAAAATCAAGACAAATCTAAAGACCCTGATGCCACCAAATCCAAGTCATCTGAAGCCAAGGTTCAAGCACCTTCTCCTATTATCACAACATTTGGTCCACCCACTCTAGCTGAATCCCTCAGAGAAGAAAGGCGCAAAAACCTTTCATTTATGTTCTCCATAAAAAGCATAGATGTCAGGTTCAACAATAGAAGGAATCAACTGATAACAGTGCAACTTAAAAGTGGGTCGCAGTTCAATGTCACAATTGACTAGTTTAGGAGAATGGATGCTGAACAGCTGGGATTAGTTCTGAATTTAATTTCAAAATCATCAGTGGCTAACAGAGACTTGAGGGGACTAATTGATAAGCTGAGGAGAGCCATCAACGATGATAGGAGTCTGCCCACAGCCTTGGAAAGACCTTTGAAGCTGTTTTACAAATCCACTGATGGGCAGGAGAAAAACATTAAAATCAAAGACGTTGATGGTCTCGACCTGGAGGAAGCGATGCATGTTCTAAGCCAAATAGCTTATCACAAAAATGAACATGTCATCTAGTTCAATTCCTACTGACTCAGAGAGTATTAAAGGAGATTGAAGAAACCAAAGCTGATGATGGGAACACTGTAGTAAGGAATGTGCCACCAGTGAAGGGATTTAAAGAATATCCAAAAATGATCACTAGCCCCATGGGTGTTCAATTCAAAAATAAAAAGGGGGAGATCATTACCTTCTACTGGTCACAACTTGCTACAGCCAATGTTCAAGAAATAAAATCTGTCCTTGAAGCTTTGGAATCCAGCAGCAATGTCAACATAGTCAACTTCAGAAAACTTCTTCAAAAGGAGCTAGAGCAACTGGAAGCAGGTGACGAAGACAACAGACTAAGGATTCCTGATCAAAACCTAGAACAAAGAAGACAAGGCCTTGGAAGTGACTCTCAACCGATTGAATCAAGTCATCCATTGCCTTTTGTCTCAGCAAAAAGGAAAAGGGATCCTGATGTCTAATACAACATTCTTTTTGTAATAGTTATAGGAAAATACTTGTACAAAAATTCTTTTATTAATTCATTCAAAATTCTTTCATGTATTTAGTATTGATTTTGACATCATCATCAGTGCATCTATGGATTTATGGTTATGAAATTGATAAACATAAATAGGGGGAGATTGTTAGAGATAAATGATGATGATGATGATGGTTATGTAATAAATTGTGCAACTGTAAATACTTGAGGTATTTTATAAACCTTAAGATTAGCACATGTTTTGCATCCACTGATAATAATCTTATTAATCAGTGGATGGTCGATCTCTTCACAAGACAAGTCAGAAAACAGAAACAATCAAAGGACTTGACAAAGTGAAGAAGAATGTCTGATGCTACTTGTAAACAGTCAAAGTATTCCGCACATCAAAAATTCTAAACAAAGTTACGATTGATTAAGTTCCATCAGGGGGAACCCATCAGGGGAACCGATCAGGGGGAACCTATCAGGGGGAACTCATCAGAGGAACCTATCAGGGGGAACTCATCAGGGGGAACCTATTAGGGGGATCCATCAGGGGATGACGAAGGCAGACCAACCCGTCAGGGGGAATGACCATCATGGCATCAGTGGAAGCCATCAGTATATGGCGTCAGTCATAACCATCAGGATCAAGAAGCACTGAGTGAAACTCAAATGAAGGTTGAAGCCCTGATCCAGTCAATAAGCATCAGGGGATCCAGAAGCACTGATCAAAGTCCATCAGGGCTGGCAGTCAGTGGATCGTTATGACAGCATGCACCCGTCATCAGTACTGACACGGAAATCAACGTAACGTGTTACAGAAACAAGAAATATCAACTGGAAAGATATTTCTTGAAGTTTGTTTTTGATCCAATGAGAACTCTCTTGCATTAAATGCACACAGATCAGGGGAAGAAAAAGAAGCAACAAAGCATACAGAAGTCTGACACATAGGGCTACGATGTGACATACTTGCGGCTGAGTTGAGAAAAGCAGCACGTCTCAAGCACGTGGTTTCATCAACTGATCAACATATAAGCAACGGAGTTCTCAGTAAATAAAAAATACACAGATTGAATCTATCCAATAGATCAAACAAATACCGAAGCACACAAACATTAGAAAGAAGCTTTGTAATAGATCTGGCAAGAAATATTTCAAAGAAAGTTAGAAGCTAGTGAGTGTGAGAAGCTGTGTATTTAAACACAGAATTTGTAGCTGTAAATCACATTTTGTGATTATACAGATTTCCAGAAAAACCCTAAATTTTAATATAACTATTTTAACTTGAATCTGTGTGTTCATTTCTTATAGTTTTTCTGTTTGTTACAACTGTTTTCCAGTAAGCACTTTTAAGTTTAAAAAAGCGAAAAGTTTCAGGTTTTTGTTTTCCTCCCCCCCCCCCCCCCCCTCCTCTACAAACACTTGTGCATATATTGCACTAACAACTACCAACTACAAAATTCAAATGTTATTAACTAGCACTAACTGTACATTTGTATATCTAAGTATTCTAAATACAATCATCATCAAATGTTATAAAACCTAACACACCACCTCAGAGTTCTCATAAAACTTCTAAGGATCTCAAATGATAACATAATCGTATGATCTTTTTTGAATAAAATAACCTTTTATCCATTAGGGGCTAAACCCGTTGGATCTTCTGACCATACCGTAATCAGTGGGCTAGACTATACAGCATGGTCCTGTAGTTAAGTTACATCTAGGTCAGGTGACCTGTAGTTACATCTAGGTCAGGTGACAAAACACATCAGCACCTTCCTTTTTCTCTTGCCAACCACATGGCATGTTCCGCATTTTAAGGAAAATAAAAGTCTCATAGTCTCATAACCCATTTAAAGGACATAACATTCTCACTTATTCGCACAGATATAATATTGAAAAATAAGTGATAAATCAAAACTTAGTTATATCCATGCACTTTCTTTCATATCATGCTAGCAGAAATTAAAACATAGCATTCTCATTCACAATGAAATTTAAACATAAAAGTCATAACCTTGTACGCATGTCGAATCAATTGATCATGCATTTAACTGAAATAAGGATAAGAATGAGAATATACTTGCCTTTATCCTTAGCTGAGCTAACTTAATTCACTTGCTGGGTGAAATACTTCTGTAAAACATAGATATGTTTACTTAGCATGAGAATCTGTGCCTCTTTGATGTTTTAATTTAATCATTTGATGTGTTAGAAATTGAGACTTTTAATTTAAATAAGATTTTTCAGACTGTTAAATATTCATTTTATTCATTAGGGAATAAATTTTGGTCCATCAGGGGATAACTTTACCCGTCAAAGAATAAATTTACCCTTCAGGAGATAATTCACTCGTCTAGGGATGATTCACCCATCATTCATGCAACTCTTGAAGTCTTATTATTTTTAGAGAGGTTAAGGGAGAAAACGTGAGTATTCCTTATTGTTTTTCTTATTCTTATGGACACTATTAAACTCCAAGAACTCTGATTTCCTAAGACACAAGCATGGTGTTTTACCTATTGATATAAGAACTGTTTGGAAGTTAATATAGTTTGTATAGTTGGTATGTTTCAATATTTTCTTTATTATCTTCTTTTAGTATGCAAAACTAATAACTTCTGATGTTATGAGTGTGTTTTTAAAACATGCTTTTTGAACAAAGTGTTTTACAATATGATATGAATGAATAAAGACAGAAATCAAAACGGAACAGAGTATACGATTGGTATAAAGCTCTTACCTCTTTAAGTTTTTAAAGAAGGAATTAGAATACTCGTGCCGCTATTGAAAAGGACAACTGCTCTTGAAAAGGAAGAATGAAATTTATGCGGGTGTCAGGTAGAGAGAATTTTTGGAAGTGAGGCTACGATTACACCTCAGGTGATGTATTTATAGTGCTTGAAAATCAACTAGAGCAGTTGGATCATTTTGATGAAAAATTCTCAGTCATTAGTTGGTTTGGCTAGAAATATGTTTTTGGGATGATGTGATTGGCTAGCTCGGCCAATATAGCGGCTGCCAAAATATTAGCCAATCACATTCAGTTGGATAGAAAACCTTCTCTTGTTGGTAACCTTGCACAACAAGTATCCTTTAAAAAAATAACATGTATATGTATAACCAGGTTGATAACCACGGTTAGGTTGTGCAGTTAAGTTAGTTCATCAGTGGATACATTGCATGCAACCAACTTCCTAAAATGTTGTGGTTATATCATCTACACACCATAGTCTTCGAGTCAGCAATTCACACTGCCGTTTTTCTTCTGTAGGTGTGCTTCCCCAGGTCTCTCATCCTCCTTGTTCACACTTGATTAAAAAAAATAATCATTTAAAGATTGGGATTAATATATTCATTTTACCTTTGGTGGACTACTCCTATACCAACTTATAATACTTGATTATTTTGGACATCACCTTGACATAAAACTCATGCATTAAATATTCATACATCATAGGAATTAATCCTATTTAAAATTTTGGGTCCTCACAAGTTGAGTCATTACTAAATAGGAATTTGATTATACACCATATCATAATCCATTAGTTGATTTCTCATCCATAAGATCTGAGCACAACAACTCCCAGTAGAAATTTATTTAGCTTCAGCTATTGAGGTTGACATAGAATGTTGTTTCTTGCTAAAGTATGAAATTATTTTGCCTCCAAGAAATTGATAGCTTCCTATTGTATTTTTTCTGTCTATTTTTCAACCTGCACAATCTGCATCTAAGTAGTCTATTAGTTTAAATTCAGATTCTATAGGATACCAAATTCAAAGATATGGAGTATCCTTAAAATATTTGAATATGCTTTTTACAACAATAAAATTACACTCTCGAGGATCAGCTTGAAATCTAGCACATAAACATGTAGAAAACATTATATCTGGACTATTGACAGTAAGATATAAGAGTGAGCCTATCATTCGTCTATAACTTGATATGTCAATTTTCTTTCCTTTCATATCAGTATCAAGTTAAGTGGATGTTGCCATGAGTGTTTTAACAGTTGAAACATCTTTCAAATTAGATTTCTTTAAAAGATCTTTGATGTATTTTGATTGACTCAAAAAAATATCATCATTAGTTTGTTTAACATGTAGACCTAAAAAGAAATTTAATTCACCCATCATGCTCATCTCATATATATTGTTCATCAGTTTTGAGAATTTAGACCTCATTTGTAGATCCAAATATAATATCATCTACGTAGACTTGAACAAGTATTATGTCACCAGTATATTTTCTATGAAAAAGGGTTTTATCTACAATACCTCTTGTGAAATGATTTTTAAGTAAAAATGGAGATAAAGTATCATACCATGCTCTTGGTGCTTGTTTAAGTTCATAGAATGCTTTGTCTAACCTATAGACATAATTGAGAAATTTCTGATCTTCAAAGTCAAGAGGTTGCTAGACATACACATCTTCTTGTAGTTTCCCATTTAGAAAGGCACTCTTCACATCTATCTGGTACACTTTGAAATTTTCATGAGCATCATAGGCAAGGAATATCCTGATTACTTCTAATTTTGCTACTAGTTTTGGCACCAATTATTGATTTGTTCCTTGGTTTTGGCACTAGTCTCCAGATCTTATTTCTCACAAAGCGATTGAGTTTCTCTTGCATAGCAGTCACCCAATCAGCATCATTCAATGTCTCTTCAACTTTCTTAGGTTCCATTTGGGATAGAAAGTTGAGATAAAGACATTCATTGTAAGTAGCACTTCTGGTTTTAACACCTTCGGTTAAATCACCTATGATCTGTTCCATAGGATGATCTCTTATCCATTTAATCTGTTGTGGTAATCTTCTTGAAAAATAAGCTTCATTAGTTCCTTGTCCTTAGTATTGTCTAGTGCTCTCAGTTTCTTGAGAAGCTCCCCCTGAATCAGTAGGTATTTTTGGATTTGAGTTTGAAACATCATCTGATTCATTCTCCATTGTCAGTCGATTATCTGTTGATGCAGTATCCCTTGATGCTGCACCATCCTTTAATAAGGCTTCCTCAGCAATATGGCTTCGTAGGGTTCAACTTCATCATTACAGAGACTAAAAGATCTAATCCATCTTCATTTTCAAACATTAGGGTTTCATGATTCCCTTCATCTTGCATTCCTGTTATCTTTTAATCATCAAATGCAACATGAACAGATTTCATTACTATGTTGTTAGGAATTATAGTATTTGATGATGATGTATAAACACTTATAATTGTTACATTTTGTAATTGTACAAGTATCCGCAGTAGTGTCCTATCGGAGACTACCATCAAAGTCTGCAGGTACACATCAGATACTACAAAGGCTGCATTTGGAAAATTAAACAAAAGCTAATATAGTCCACCTCTAACAACACATGTATTTGAGTCGACAATGATCACATCTATAAATACCTTTCACACGAAGAAGATGAAACAGGCTCTGCTCAATGATCAACCTGTCACTTAATGCACACACAGGGTCTCACATTGATGTTTCTTTTTTTTCTATTCAAGAGGATTAACCAATATTCAAAATTAAAATCTTATTAATTCTTCTTCTCTTTTTGATATTTCTTTAGAAGCAATGGAAAATTTCTTAATTCCATTGGTTTTAGATTCTTTGATATTTCAATCATCAAAGAAGCCAATTCTTGAAACTGAAACAAATAGCAGCTCTCTACTCAACGGTGAATAATACAATTGTATTTTATCAAACATCCACTGATACAAAACACTTACTTCTTATTTTCTACACCACTCCAAGACACCTACAACAGGAAGATTTTATATTTAGTGAGCCTGCGAGAATTCAAAATGAGAGTCAAACCTTGTGTCTGGAAAAAGATGAGGAAAAAGAAATTAAAGCAAATTTTTTTGGAAAGTAAGTCTGAGAGGATGACTTGTAAAAGTCAGGCAAAATGAGAGGGTGTGAGCAAGGATGAGATCCTTGAAGAAAATAATAGATAAAAATTATGTCACACACCACCTTTGTAGCTCATGTATTCTTTGATTACCATTTCTGATCAAACATTAGAGAATACTAAGAGAAGAACTTGTCTATGTTTGGTTAGAAGCAAGCAATATAAGATCATTGGATGATGCAACAATAAACTTCATATTAGAATATTTGATCTCACATAGGTCAAGTACAGTTGTACTCAGAAAATGTTTTTGAAGCATTGATCAAAGAAAGTACAACACGAAGCTCCAACACTTCATAATCAATGGCCTTCAAACAAAGCTCAAAAAATTCCTTCCTTCTAGTCAAACTCTACTGATGATTTCCACCCTCCAACATTAAGACGTTGATGTCAAAAAGGGGGAGAATGATCAAGGCAGGGGAAACAAAGTAATTCTGATAAAGACAGTGGGAGAAGAGAGAATTGTTAAAAAGGCTAATAGATTGATGGTTGGGCATTGAGGAACTGAAAACAATAAAATCATCACTGTTATGTTCATGTACAATTATGTTTTTACATGTTTCAAATTCAATTCATCAAAGACTAAGTTTTTGTTCATTAGAGACTAATTTTTTGTTCATCACAGACTAATTTTTTGTTCATCGGAGACTAATTTTTTGTTAATCGGAGACTAAGTTTTTGTTCATCGGAGACTAAGTTTTTGTTCATCGGAGACTAAGTTTTTGTTCAACGGAGGCTAAGTTTTTGTTCATCGGAGACTAAGTCTTTCAGAGACTAAGTGTTTGCTCATCGGAGACTAATGTTGAAGCTACCAGAGACTAAGGCAAAGACATTTCAATGCATATAGGTAGCCTTGAGAAGATTTGACCATCGCCAAAGTTATTTGTGTAACTCCAAAGTCATTTTGACTGTCACCAAAGTCATTTTCCTATAGCCAAAGTTGTCGGGCAAATCAAACAACAATGCCAAACTCAAAATGACTATCGCCAAAGTCGTCGGGCAAATCAACAACATCACCAAACTCAAAATGACTATCGCCAAAGTCATCGAAAAAATTTCTATCACTGAAGAACAAGTGTTTGAGCATCAGGGGAAGAATATCCACTTATGAACAAAATAACGCATCAGGGGATGAATATCGACTGATGAACAAAACAGCTCATCAGGGGATAAATATCCACTGTTCAGTTCGTCAGGGGATAAATATTCACTAATGAACAAAGACTGTTCATTGGGGGATAAAATAATCAGAGACTAAAAATGATATCTGGGATGACACATGAATGAGTTCACAAATTCACTAACTCAAGATTAAAGGCGGTGGAATTAAAATATAGATGGTGGTCTAATAAGGAGAGATTGGCTACCAAAGAAGCTTCAAGGAGATAAGTTATACACTACAGGTGTGAACACTGATAAAGTAAAATATGGAGATAAGTCATACTTATACACTAGCATGTGTATATAGCTGCTCGTGTGAAAACTATAGAGATAACTTATAGAAACTTGAAGGAGGAAAAAGCGGAAGCTAGTCTAATCAAAAACCAAGAAGCTCATTAGAGACAAGTTATTTACCACATAGATAACTTCTCATGGGAACTCCAAGAAGAAAATAAGGGAGCTGGTGTGTTGATACACCAGAGATGTTACATAACAGGTTGGCGTGCAAGGAAGGTCATGCAAAAAGAAAAAGTTATGTGACAGAGTTGTAATTACCAAAGAATATCAGAGATATTTTTGGAGGCAACTCACTGTAGAAGCTTAGAGGACAAGGGAGCTATGTCTATAAATAGAGACATGGAGCAGTTGAGACAGAATACGAAAAAAAAAAAACAAGATATCACTGAGATAAACAAAAACACTAGTATACATATTATCTCAGATCATATTGCAACTGTAATAAACTTACAGAGAAAGAGAAACAAGTTTTCATAACTTGAGAGAAGCTAGAAATCATATTCTAGAGTGCAACTGTTATTTTCAACAGAGTTGTTAGAAGCTAGTCATTCAAACTAGTGAGTTTTTGTAATATTTCATTGATTTATAAAAGTTCAGAAACACTTGTGATATATTGTATCCTTTCAATTCCACAACTTTTAATATAGTATATTCACTAAACTCACAAAGTTCAACAGAATTTTGTGGTCTATTTTTAAACCCCCCCATCCCCCTCCCCCTTACCCCCCTACCCCACCCCCCCCACCCTACAAACCATCTTATGGGACAAACATATGTGCAACATAAGATTGTAGATTCTGTATGTTTGTTTTGTTAGAGAGTAACCTAGAAATATTGTTTCATTAGCTTTAGGTTCAAACTTTCCTAGGTTATCTCCTTGAGTTCTCAGCACAAAACATCTGCCTCCAAATATATGAAAAAATTTAACTGTTGGTTTATTGCCTGTCATTAGATCATAAGAAGTCTTGTTGTGAGCTTTGTTGATCAAGGTCCTATTTTGAGTAAAACAAGCAGTTGAAATTGCTTCAGCCCAAAAATAGGTAGGCAACTTGGCTTCTTTAAGCATTATTTTGGCAGCTTCAATCAAAGTTTTATTCTTTCTTTCAACTACTCCAATTTGTGGAGTTATTAGAGCAGAGAAAGTATGAGTGATCCTTTTATGTACACAAAATCCTTCAACTGTAGCATTCTTAAATTTTGTCTCATTATCACTTCTTAGAACTCTTGCTCTCAACCTAGATTCAGTTTCTACCTTCTTGATATGGTCTATTATCATATGGGGAGTTATATCTTTTGTATGTAAAAATTTGACCCATGAATATCTAGTAAACTCATCAACCATTACCAGTGCATACCTCTTTTTCGATATAGTTATCACATTTACTGGTCCAAATAGATCCATGTGCATTAGTTGATTTCGACTTATGATGTTTGTGGATGGTTTGCTTTTGAAAGATATTTTCTTTTGTTTTCCTTTTTGACAGGCTCTGCATAGTCTATTTTGAGAGTATTTCAATTGTGGAATTGCTATCACCAACCCTTTCTTCACCAGGGTGTTGATTGTCTTGAAGTTCAGTGAGAAAGCTTCTTATGTCATAACCAACTTTCATCCACTAATGCTTTATTATAAAAACATGTTGTGTGATCTTCATTTGATGAACGAAAGTCATCTATGTAGAGGTTACCTTTTCTAACTCCAGTTAGAGCTATTTTTTCATCTTTGCTGTTATTTATTGAGCACAGTTCATCCTTGAAAGTGACATTGCAATTTCTACCACACAGTTGATTGATTCTTTAAACCATCAACTAGTGCTACACTTTCAAATATGACATTTCCATGTTGTACTTTGCCATATCCCAATGTATATCCTTTGTTATCATCTCCAAAGTAAACTATTGGACCAGAATTCTCCTCAAAGTGTGTAAGTAGGGATTTATCTCTACTCATATGCCTTTAACATCCATTGTCCAAGATCCAAGCTTTCAACTTCTTTTTACCATGCACACATATTTAACTAGTTAGATCTTTTGGGAACCCAAACTTGCTTGGGTTCTGTTTTAATAGTTTTAATCACAGGCTCAATTTTAACATTCAGTGACTTCTACACCCTTTTTTTTTTATTGTTGTAGAAGTATATACCTTTACCTCAGGTGGATAACTTTGAGCCCTAGATCTTCGAGGAGATCTTTTTCTTTCTTTATATTTTTTATTATCAAAGTTATACATGTTATAATGATTATGAACAGGATATGCATGCATATTATAATTAGGATAAGCATAACAACAATTACTGCATGCATTGTAGGCAAATGAAGGTTGCCTAATGTAACCACCACAAGGATAAGACGTTTGATCTAGTGGTATCATTCACTAAGAAGGTGGATAAAAGTTTTTAGCAAGATTAACTCTCAGGAAATTTGGTATAATTAATTGTAAGGTGGTTGTAATTTCCACGCTCGTGGCAAGTCTTCATGGATGCATTTAGTATAGGTTGAAAATTAGTATATTTATGATAACTATCTTACCATTCATGTTTTTCTTTATCTTCTTATCCACTGATAGGTGTTCTAACTTTTGATTTAGCTTTTTAGTGGTTAGATGGTTAGATATCCTATGTTCTTCTTTCCTAGCACTTGTTTGTCAGTTTTAAGATTTTCCCTTTTATCTATTAACTTCCTTTAATCCACTGACACATTTTTAGCTACAGATGTGCCAGAATCCACTATTTTATTCTCATCCACTAATGGAACAAATTTGACTTTATGTGCAGTGGATTTTGTGATAGTTTCTTCAAGGTCAAGGAACAAGTTATCTATTGGTCTCTTGTCAGTAGATTTATTATAACCTAAACCTGATCCCTAATTTAGGTTTTGCTTTTCAATTAAATCCTTAACCTTGGTTGAGTATTGGTTCCACTCCTTGATTTTATCTTGCTCAGCTTTAAGTATTGTCCTAAGTCATTCTTCTCTTTTAAGAGTTTCAGTAAGATCATCTTTTACCTTTTTGCACTCTTTTTTGACTTATTCTAGACCAATTAGTTCATTCTCTAAGAAGTAATTTTTACTATTTAAGAGCTCATTAGAGTCTTTAATTCTACCATTTTCTTTTGTTAAAGACCTAATTGTTCCTTGCAAATTATATATATCCTTCCACATGTCTACCATGCTATCTTTGCAATTTGATAAAACATAGTAGAATATATAGTCAAGTCAGTTACATTCAAGTTCTTGGACTTGGGACTTTCATTAGCTTCTGTGTTATCAAAGGAATTGGCCATTAATGCCAGATTGATATATTCTTCATCCTCAAATTCTGATTCAGCTCAATCTCTTCCTTCTGTGATCAGTGTCTTGCCCTTGTTATTGTTGAGGAGTTCAAAGTATTTCTTCTTATAATAATCCTCATGTTTATTAGCATCTTTGGACTCCTTTGTCTTCTTCTCAGACTTAGGTTTTCTGCACTCACTTGCAAAGTGTCTAAGTCTATTACAATCGAAGCACCTGAATTTTGATCTGTCAACCTTGTTAGATTGACTT
Source organism: Centella asiatica (assembly GCA_014636745.2). Taxonomy (NCBI): domain Eukaryota; kingdom Viridiplantae; phylum Streptophyta; class Magnoliopsida; order Apiales; family Apiaceae; genus Centella; species Centella asiatica. Next base: position 4,494,965 of record CM025782.1, read on the forward strand.
TCTTTATTTGCTGGAGAGGCTCTATTGAATCTAGTCTTTCTTTTGGCAAAATTAAGCTTTTGAATTGTTTAGCTATAAGTGTTAAGATTTCATCAACACCATACAGATCTTCGGGTGTGTAGAGTTCTTTACCTTCCTCTACATCTTTAGCTTCATCATCAAACTCTAACTTAGAATCTAATTTTTCGATGAAAATCTTCTTCCCATCAAGCTTCTTTTTCTTTGAATCTACCATAAGTGCAATTGACTTCTCTTTCTTCAAGTTAATATCTATCAAGCTTCTTTGTTCCATTTCAAGCTCATACGTTTTAAAATTACCATAAATCTTGTCCAAGGACATGATGCTCATATCCTTAACTTCTCTGACTGTAATTGTCTTGACATCCCAAGACTATGGAAATGACCTTATAAACTTTATATTTGTGTCTATGTTTTCATACACTTTCCTATGTAGTTTTAGATCATTTATAAGTCTATTAAATCTAACATATAGTTGTGTGATAGATTTACCAGTTTTAGCCGTGAAGTATTCATATTTTTGAATGAGCAATGATATTTTATTGGCTCTGACCTTTTCTGTTCCTTCAGGTAGAACCTAGATTGTCTGATAGATCTCCTTGGAACTTTGACAGTTAATGACATTATTGAACATTACATTATACAATCCATTGTAGAGTGGATTATAGAGAATATTCATAATTTTTCTATCTTTAAGAACTTCCTCTTTATCTTCTTTAGTGAACTCATCTCGCTCTTAGGCACTTAGGTTTCTGGGATTGTATTGTCATCAACAGTCTTTAGTGGCACTATCTTCATAGGCTTAATTGGTCATTCTCTAAGAATGTCTACATATTGTGAATCAGTTGATTCCATGTGTAAAAACATTCTCCTCTTCCACATGAAGTATTCAGCCATTTTAAACATAGGAATTTTAACGTTGTCATCCTTCTGTCCCATCTTAAGATCACTGTTTATGTATTAAAATAGTCTGCTCTGATACCAATTGTTTGCCCTCGATAATGGTTTGTAAAATGGGGGATTGAATATAAACTACAAAATTCTTTTAAATTAATAAATCCAATGAATACACTGTATTAAAGAATGCGGAATTAATAAAACCCCATATATCAAAAATACTTATGTACTTTTATTAATCACAGAAATAATATTTACAAAAACTTTCTGGTGTAAGTAACCAGCTTCTCTTTTTCTGCTCGTGAAAAACAGTTGCAACCCTAGAAAATAATTTTTAGCTACTCAAGTTCTAAAAACTTGCTTCTCAAATTCTAAGAATTTACTCCTCAAATTTTAACAATTTGCTGCATAATTACAATGAATGAATCTCTCTCTATATCGTATATTGTAAATTACATTACCTTACATCTAATCTGAATCTATTGACATTCCTAATTTGATTCAAATCAGTTGTCCGAACTTATCAATCCTAATTCAATTTTGTATTGGATTTTTTGATCGGTTTCTTTGTTTGTCACTTCAAATCCTATTATGTTTAGGATTTACTACGTTCCAGTCATACATGATCTTCATTTATCTGCTGATAAACATTTATCTACCGATGGTCATTTATCTGTTGATGAACTTTTTATCTGCCGATAGTCATTTTTCCTCTGATACAACTTATCCATTGATGAACAAAATATCTATTGAGGAACAGATTTATTCGTTGACTGACTATTTGGATTATTTATCCTCTAATGAATAAATAGCATTGTCAGAGGATAAATATACTCTGAACCTAACTATTATCCGTCAATGAGCAAATAACCCATTAGAGGATAACACTTGAAAAAATCCAGTTTCAAAAACTTATATGTTGATATTTATAATACACTTCAGCAACTATTATACGAGTTATAAACCTATCAATTCTAAGTATAAATATTATCATCAAATCCAATATTCCTAACAATTTAGGTTTTATTTTGTGCACTCATTTCGGAGTGCATAACATTTTTTAGATTATAAAAAAGTCGAATTTTGCATCTAAGAAAAATAATCATACACCTAAATACTACTTTATGTCAATATTTGAGAAATAAGACTTTAATAACTTAGTTCCCTCATTTAATATAAAAATTGTTTTTTATTTTCATAAATTAATTTTAGATACGATGAAAACTACAATAATATAAGTTTAGAAAAAGAAAAAAGAGATAGCAAATACAAAAGTGAGTGGGTAGTTGATATTTAGTAACTTGGTTTGACATTTAAAGATAAAATAATAATATGATATTTACATTTCTATCAAAATAATTTTGTATTTAAAATGATCGAACCTCCTAAATAGCACATTGGACAGTATACAGGGGAATGTGGTGGAAGGGAATAAAGTACGAAAGGGTGAAGGAAGAGTCATGAACGTGGAGGAAATGTAACAACATCTAGTTACTGATAGAGGTAATAGCATGGTTGCATTGCAAGCTTCCTTTACACAGTTACAGGTAGTTTGTGATCGAAAGGGTCAGAGCATGGACAATGAGGCTGAGCATGTGCTAGAGGAGACGATGTATGATTTAGGGGAGGTTGAAAGGCCAAATATTTTTCCACGATAATTGAGTACATCAACTTAATTCCACCAGAGGGAGGCATTCAACAACTAAACATCGTTGATAATTGAGTACCAAAAGTTGTTGATATTGAGAGTAGATTCATAGGAATAAAGAAAAGGCAAGGCAAGCAGGCTGAAATTGGCTTTAAAAAGAAAAGAAGGTTGGGGATGAAAATCACAAAGGATGAAAGTGATTTTATAAGAGCCGACTTTGGAAAGGATGTGCATGGAGTTGCAGTTAATCAAATCGAATGCATGCAAGAGGATCCTCCTGATCAATGTGGGTCTCTCTTCAATGAACTACTTATTATTTCCTGCCCTCTTTCTAGACCATTTTGTTTGCATGAGCTGATTTTCTCCGGCCTTTTCTTTTTTATTGGTTTCTGAATGTTGGATCTTTCTTTTGTCACTACTCTTTCTTTGTTGAAATTCTGTGGGAGCTGATATTTGGTTGCTCAGTTCCCTTAAGCCTATTTGTCTATATTATTTTTTTAATCTTTCGGGTATGGGTTTGTAGACTGTCTTCGGGTTTCTTGTCAGAAGCAGTCTCTCTGAAACCCTCATATTGTTACAGGAAGAAGAGTAGACTTTGCTTCTGTGGTAATTACCGTAGAATGAAATTGGGTTTTCCATGCAAATATGCAAGATAAAAGATCTTGAAATCTTTCTCCCATGCTTATGCATTTCTTTTTCGGGGTTGTTGGTCACCACATTCACCATGAAAAACTTAACATGGAACTGTAGAGGAGTGCGACAGAACTTTACAGTTTAGGGTCTTCTCTGTCTGTCCCATGAATATAAACCTTTTGTCATCTTTCTTTATGAAACAAAGCATTCTGCAAGGGATGCTGCCGGGAAATTAAAAAGACTGCGTATGGACTTCTCTTTGGGAGTGGATTCAGAGGGAATTGGAGGAGGTATGTGGCTGGATGGTATGATTGCATTTCCATATCAGTTTTCTACTCAGCTGGAAATCTCATCCACTGTGTTGTTACGAATGAAAAAAAAAAAAAAAAAAAAAAACAACGAATAACTCCGGAATCGTCATAACTTTTGGTCCCTTCTTTCCTTATTAAACCCGAGGAATGATCCTTGGATCCTTGTTGCGGATTTCAATCAACTTCTCTGTTCAGAAGATAAATATAGTGGAAAAATTAGACAGGGGTTTCAGTAACGTAGATCTACCAATTTGCCATTCTGACCATGTGCCCTTGTTTCTTCACTTTGATCGGGATCATAATTATGTCCCACGTCCTATTAAATTTGAGGTCTGATTGGCTTTTAGACATGGAAACATCTGAGATATTTCTGATGCTTGGAAGGAAATTCAAGCAGGCTACCCACTATATGGCATAATTCAAAGAGCTAAGAAAATGATGAGAAATCTCAGAGATTGGAAAAGGAACAGGAACAGGAACAGGCATGGAAGCATCCCTGAGTAGATTAAGATCCTAAGACATAAATTGGAGTCCATTCAATGTCAAAAACCACCTTCTGATATACATCTCCAAGAAGCTGAATTAATCAATAAGCTTGAGGAGCTTTTAGACAAAGAAGAATTAATGTGGGCTTATTAAATTTGACTTACAGAACATGAATGCCTAATTTTATAAAGACAGAAATTAAAAGAAGGAAATTTTTGACATGTTAGAGTTTTTTAAGAATGAAAAGACAAGGGGGTAAAAGAAGAAAAAATGGAACATTTTTCTCTTTAAAATTTAGATGCCTTGCAAATCAAAATTGAGGACAAATTGTATATATGATTGTAAGTTCACATTATCCAATTCTAATTGGTAAGTTAACACTGTCTAATTCTTTTTATGGACTTTAATTGCCCTCACATTTACACATTCTCCTTCTTTATGTTTGGATTTAATTGTAATATTCTACTACTTAATAAAATAGGTAATTGTAATATCGCTAATTGTATTTAGTCATAAAGGACCTACCTATATTATTGAGTAGTCGTAATTCCGCAGAGGAGTCGTAATTCTGCAGAGGACCTACCTATATTATTGAGTAGTAGAATATTACAATTAAATCCAATCATAAAGAAAGAGAATGTATAAATGTGAGGGCAATTTAAGTTCATGTAAAGAATATGACAATGTTATCTTACCAATTAGATTTGTAGAATTCTATACCCTATTTTTCGGTATAAATTTCATCCGTACCATTAAATTTATTAATAAATATGTGAAATATTGTGTGTGTTTTTAATGTATATATAAGGTGTGTGTATAGGAACACTACTATATATATATATGTGTACTACAGAATTCGTGTATAACACAAACATATTTTATTAATATTTTATCTTTTAATATTTTAATTTTGACTTCTGTATTTTTTTTAAAGAAAGTTTTAATAGATTTTGAGATATTATATAGTATTTTAAAGCAATTCTTAAATTATTTTTTTCTTAAATTTATGGATAATATATTTTAGAATTGCGTTTTGTATTTTTATTTTTGGTGCATGTGAGGTATTTTTTTTTTAAGATTGAGTTAATGATTTTTTTGGTTTGTTTTGTTGTGATTTATAAGTTTTTTTCTATTTTTTTATGATTTTAAATTATTAAATTTTTAGGATTAGTTTTTACGATGTTTTTTTACCTAATTTTCTATTTTGTTTTGTTCTTTCTTTTTAGTGTGAGTTTTTACAGTAAATTTTTACGGTGTTTTTTTTCTTTTACTGCAACATATGCACCATACATTTCGACTCTTATTCTTTTATAATATAAGTATAAATTTAATATTATATAAAATTTATTTTTTTCATTAAAAAAATTAAAAAATAGGTTCCTAATCAATTCTGAATAAGATTCCCTTAGACAATTTTTTTTAAATCAGACTCTAATTACTTATGAATAAGATCTCTCTTGAATTATATATATATATATTTCCTTTTTTACATTTTCAAAATTAAAATTTGAAACTCCAGCAATATAATTTAAATTTTGAAATCAAAATATCAACTGAACTGAAATCCGTTGTAATTGAGCCAAAACAAATTATACTTGGTCTTCTAAGAATAAACCTTTTATCATTTTCTAAAAAAAAATAAAAATAATATCTATTATTATATACTAATTGACAAATTATGTTTCAGGAACATAATTAATTTTGTTGAATTAGTTATTGACTCGGTCAATTTGATTATTCATTTTTTTTATTATTATTATTATTTCTATTATTGTTCAAAATATTTTTAATTTACAAAAATTCAAATTCAACTTTGAATGTATTTATGTTTTCATATTTGTAACAAATGCTATTTAATTTTAAATTTGAACGAATTAATAGATAAAAAAATCTTACCTTATACATATAATTACATATATAAAATATTATAAATAAAAAATCTAAAATATTGCAATTCTCTTAATATTATCTAAAAAAAACAAAAATCTTACAAACCAGTCATCTCTAATCTCTCTTCTTCCGACAGAATCTCCTGGACTCTTCGGAGAGCCCTAACTCATAATAGCTTTTACTAATCCTCTGTGAGTATGTAATATAATTCACCCTTCTCTCTCTCTTATGTAGAATTGTAGAAATAATTTCATTTATATATGTCCATGACAGTGTAATAAAATACTTTTTCCAGCAATGGTCCTCACAAACTTCAACGGGACTGGTATTGGATTTGGTAAGCTTATGAATTGATTTCTATTATTTGCCAAATTTGTTATTTTTCATCCTCTGCTTTGTAACTGATTCTTTGGGATCTGTGATTTGTTCTCAGGATTTGGTCTTGGTTGTGGTTTCGGCATCGGTTGGGGTTTTGGAGGTCTGTTTTTCTGATTTTTGCTACTTCGTGTTTTTAGAATTTGACATCTGCGAAATCGTATTTGTTCAGTAACATCGCAAAATTCATAAGAATTCCTAGAAAATAGAAGTTTTATTATTTAAATATTTAATAAAATTACACATATTTCCAATTTAAGAGTTTGCAACACTGGCAAAATGGAAAGTAACTGCTTTTAGGTTTTACACAAGCGAGCAACTAATGAAATACTGTTGAATTGTGTCCCTGTGGTTAAAGAACTTCTACCTGTGCTTTTTTGAGGACTGAATGTTTGTGTGTAAAATATATTAGTAGTGCGCCTATATGTATATATGATGTAAAAGATCGACGTTGGCTACAAATGTTCCCTAATCACTGATCTGTAGCTGTCGAACATGCAAGGTGTGGTCGCACTTAACTGCAATAATTTCTTCCCAGTGTTCTTACTAGTGGGCATATGATTGCAGATTTTTGACTATGATGTCCTCTTTAGGTATTGTTATTAGCAGATATTGGATTTCTATCCCAAATTTCACACTGATTCTTGTAGTCGATAACATAAGCCTCTTTGAAGATTCCTATGCTCTTCTTCTCTTCATTCTTCTTAAATGTCCTCCCCTTCTAAAATTTAACATGTTAAACTTCATCCCACATTTAACAAATAATGTATGTAATCCTCGCTCCAATCTTATTCTCTCTATGACTTGAAATCATTAGACACAATGGAAGATAGATTTCAGTAATGAGTACCCCTGGCAAAACTGTCTAATAATGGACTCACCAAAGAAGAGTTCCCAATTCTATATTTCTGTCCTAGTTGGCCCTGATTCGACATTAGAAGTATATTGATCTTTCCCCAATAATCGAGATCTCTGAGTGTTTTTTCCCGAATCCAAAAGAGAGTCCTTGGGTTCTCCCAATAACTAAAAAGTGTAGTATGCCTGAATTAAATCCATTGACTACCCTTAGAAGAGTTACACTGCACCTTCCTATTTTGAGAACTTTTTTAATTACTTCTTACTATTTGAGGTGGCCTACTCCCACTCCTATCCGTTGCATTTCTTGTTGACTGTAGTGATAGTTGATACTTCTTGAGACATAAATAATCCATACTACAAATGGAGTTGAAGGCCAAAAATTATTCCAAGTCAAAGGAAGCCTATATCCTCTGTGTTTTTTCTCCGTTGTTTGAAAATGTTGGCTGATCAAAATTGCAATCCACTGTGATGTATATTAATTCAAAGAGGAAGTGCATCCACAGTGATGGAAACGATGAAGGTCACTGTGGTAGATTTGTGATAATGGTCCAGGCCGGTGGTGATGCAAATGTCCTATGATACATCGTTTCAAGAACAATCAACCAATACAAATAGGTTATCGTACTGCTGTTCGGCATCTTCCCTTTCTTTTCTGATGAGCGTAATGTGAATGTTCACATTATTGAAGCACACCATGCTAGGTCTCTATTAGAGTTTTCCTGGTAAGAAGCTCAAATCTGCTAAATTTTTGCTCCTGAGCAACTTTGACTATCTTCAACAGTTAAACTTGTAGTAGAGCTTCCATGTTGTTTGGGGCAGAGTTTGCATGAGGAGCGGATTCTTGCATATTTAATGCTACTTAAGTTCTTGGGTGTATAGAACATCTTTTTCTTTTCACAAGAATGATAAAGGTTTCTTTTGGATCTCAGATCTCAAGAAATATTTCATCCTGAAATCGGAATACATAATTACCACTCACTACACAATGGTTTGTTTTGTGGAATATCAGTGGTTATGAGGGGTAACTGCTTGTATGTATTAGTTTCCCCCCACATTCTTCTCTTAATGTAGTACTGTTTTGAAATCATGTAATTCATTTTATATATGAATTTGTAAAACTATGAAAGCATAAAAGTTTGTATTTAAGAGTAATCTTTACGTAATTCATGATGTTTCACTTTAAAATTATTAAAAGTAAAAATTTTACATCAATTTCAAATTAGAAGATTTCACAAATCTATTTAGTATGGAGTGAAATGTATCTCTAAAAATTAGAAGCTGAGGGGTACAACTTTTCTTTATTCTAAGTTATTTTTCATCAAGCATCCAAAACTTTCTATGGCGTACTTGTGAAAAGTAACCTACACCTTTCATTATTAGATAATGTAAGCTTGATCCTTACGCAAGCTTGATCCTTCTGTCATCATGCTAGTATCTACTTTGCCTTTTCCTGTGGTTCGCACCATCTCAAATTCTCAGTAAATGTCGTAACTTAGCAAAAGCTCATGTATGTACTTCATGAAGTACATACATGAGCTTGAGATCAAATTTGCTGATTTATATTCTCTTGTTGGCTTGAGATCTTTATCTTCTTCAAGCTTGAAAAATTTATTTTCCTTATCTATTTTTCATAGTTGTAATAATGATTAAGTGAAGTTCTCTCCCATTTTGAATTTATGTAGACTAAATAATTGTGCTTTTGATTCGATGCAGGCATGCCGTTGAATATTATGGGTCTTGGTGCAGGTTATACTAAAATTGTTTGTGTATATATATATATATAACCTCTTAAATACCTTCAAATTACTGCACTGCCTTTATATATTGTCAAATTACTGCACTGCCTTTATATATTGTGTATATATATATATATATAACCTCTTAAATACCTTCAAATTACTGCACTGACTTTATATATTGGCACTTTAATGAAGGTGGAGGATGTGGAGTTGGGCTAGGCCTTGGATGGGGATTTGGCAAAGCATTTGGTAGTCAGTATCGGTCATCTAGGCTCACATTCCAAGGCATGGAGTTCGACGAACGTAGTAATGGTCGAGATAAAGAATCAGATATGTGAAAAAAGCACTTTAAAATCACTTACTTATCAATTAGACCCGGCAAACTCATAGTAATGGTCGAGATAAAGAATCAGATATGTGAAAAAAGCACTTTAAAATCACTTACTTATCAATTAGACCCGGCAAACTTGAACTCGAACCCGTGGATTCCCATGGTTATTCAAAATATTGTAGGTATGGAGATCAACTATTAAACAAAAAATAAACAGGTAATTTTACCCACCAAATATATATTTACCGACCGATTTTTTGCCCAACCCATGTGTTACCATGGGTACCGATTATATATGTTTGGTGTTTTAAGTTTGGCCTTTTAATAAAAAATCTAAATATTTAGTGCATATAAAAGGACCTCCAGTTAACACAAAAGATCTCTAGACATGTTTCAGTGATGCATTCTTTTAGGTAGATTTTAGAATACTAACGTATGTTTCATTTTTGTTATTAATTTATGTTTTCATTTCATTGCGTAGAGACGTGTTTTCATATCGTTGGTATTCGAATTTATATTTTAGATAATCATAAATTAATATTTTAATCGTGATTGAACTTAAAATTGTAAGCACCAAAGTTTTATATATATATATATGGATTATTGAAGTTATGTTGCTCTTTTTCTTAATTTTTTGTGTTTGCTAAATTTGATGATAAACAATGTTGATTTTCTTTATCAATATTAATCAATTAATTTTTTTCAGTCTTTCTACATAAATCTTCCTTAATTTTAAAGATTTTATCTTTTATAGTATTTTTATTAAAAGAAAAGTGTACGACTCAATATTTTGATTATGTATAATTTGGGTACCCACGGTTATCCATTACCTATTATGATGATGAGTAATGGATACAACAATTGATATAAAAAAAAAGCGGGTAAACTTACCTATGGGTAAGTATGTGGCAAGTCTTGATGGGTTGGATAAAATTACCGATGGGTATCCATTTGCTATGTCTATTCTCAATCATTTTTATTAGAGAAATATTGTATTGAACATGATGATATAAGTGGTTTTGTTGCAATGCAACTTTTAGAATCAAGCGAGGAACAATATGTGGCAGGTCTTGATTTTTCTTCTCTCTTGATATACACTCCATGTATAAAAAGGGTGGGCTGTGGGACGGGAGTTATAGAGATTTTGTACATCCCTGTTTGTACAGTGAACATAAATGAAAACTATACTTCCTCTCCCCTGTGAAAAGAAAAGTTATACTTGATGAGAAATTTTGTTTGTACTTCGCCTTCTTCCTTTCTCCTTTTTTCTCTATAATAACATATAGAGAATGCATTCTATATGAAGGTGATAGGAAAGTTGTATATTTCTTCTCTCACTAGGGGAAAAATGAAGAAAAATTGTATTAGACTTTGCATGAAATGAGATTTTCAAAATTATAAGGATGCGAATGAACCGAGACGCTAGCTGGTTCAGATTGATGCAACTCCTTGACAGCTTAACTCGATGCAAGTTATTAAACGAATCGATTGCGAACACAATATTTTATTCTTATTTGTTTAACAGTTTAGGTTTTGACTCAAGTTGTACTCAAAATGTTTGATTCATCTCTATTAAATTTATAGATTTGGGTTCAACCACAAACAAATTTCCATCATAAATTATTCTTCGTTCGATTTTACTCTATTGATTAATAAATAAGTTTGACTCAACTAAGATTGACTAAACTTGTTTGCAGCCTTACAAAATTACTTCCTTCAACCTATTCAACTTTCTAAGAAATATGGGCTTGTCGTATTAGCTCTTAACGTGCGGTTGACAATCAGTTTCTTCAGAGTATTTGTTATTAATTATAAGTAATTATGTTCGCTAATAATTGTCTTTTTTTAAAAGTGATCAATAGTTATCTGCTTATTTTTACTCACTTATAACCAATTTCATAAAAATAATTAGAAACTTTTGTTTTCGATATTTCTAATTATAAGCTGAAATTAAATTTGATCAGTTGGTTTGACTAAGTTATTATATTATCCTTATGAACTGCAATAACTATCTTAGTTAATCATCCTAATTTACCACTAGCATTTTTTTATATATACCACAAGCTTAAGTGAGAAACAAAGTTTTCAAAATGAAGAATTTTTACATTTTTTGTTAGTCTAAGCTTTTTTTTAATGGCCAAACACATGATGATTGTGTCATTTGTAAATAATTTTTCTAAGCAATCACAAATTCCGGCTCATTCTATTTTGATTTCCGTTACACAAAACAAAACTACCTAAAAGTAAAGACAACTGATCATTAGAGGATTTTGGATTATATGGATTTATTTACTTTTAAAATTAATGTGTAATCAGCCAACGATTATATGACGCGCACTAAATTAATGAACTTGACTATATGATAAAGCACTTTATGAACTAAGTTTGAAGACATCTTGACATCTATATGATCATGAGATATCAAGGATGTCTACAAACTTGGTTCATAAAGTGCATTTGCTTATGTTTTAAAACTTCTTTATAATCAATATATCAAAATAATACTTTGTATGTATGAAGTATTTATTTATGGGGCAAAGACGGTACAATACGTATTTAGTAAAAAAATTTCATTCCAATCTTTAATGCTTCCCATTTTCCCACTCAATCTTTCACTATCGCAATTTTCTGCTTTCCTCTCTTTCTCCTCTCCGTTCGATTGACTTCATCGCGATTACCTGGTCCATCTCTTCCATCCTCATCGATGTTAAACCTCAACAGCATAGATTAGCCCATTAACCCACGTTTGGTTTGATGAAATGAAATGAAATGAGTTTTACACTATTTATTAGATTATTTATGTGTAAAACTCATTCCTTCCTTCATTTCTTTCCGATGTATTTATATACCTACCCTCCTATATGGAGATTGTCCATACCATAACAACAAAAATTTTACACATAATCTATCATTTATTTATTTTCATACTTCCCTCGTAATTTTGTGTTTTCACCTAGCAATGAATGCCTTGTTTTTCTTGTTGATGACTTCAAAGTATTTTTTCTTGTAATAATCATCATCCTTTTTCACTTACTTAGTCTGTTTGATAGACTTCTGCTTCTTGCATTCATTAGCAAAGTGTTCAGTTTCTTGACAGTTAAAACATTTGATTTTTGATATGTAACTACTACCAAATTGGACAAGCTTCTTTTCTGGTGCTGTCTTTCAGAAACATTTGTTCTTCATGAATCTCATTTTCTTGAATCTTCTTGCCATGAAGGTCATAGCTTCATCAACAGCCTCCAGTTCCTCTAGAGTATAGATTTCGTCATCCTCATCATCTACACTCTTAGCTTCACTAGCCTCAGCTTCACTTTCTTCTATGAGAACTGTCTTCTGATGAAACTTCTTGCTCCTGACGCCACAAACTTCTCTTTTCTATGGTCTTGGTTCAGATTTTCTCTTTGTTGAACATCCAACACATAGGTTTTGAGGTTCCCATATAGATTCTCCAAGGATATTGAGCTCATATATTGTTTTGGCATCTCAGCTCTTTGGCAATGCTCTCATGAACTTCACATTCACATCCTTGTTGGCATATGTTTTGTCAAAGATCCTCAAGTCATTAATCAACCTGTTCAATCTATCAAATAGACTTGTTAGTAATTCACTAGGTTTGCTTATGAACAGCTCATACTGTTGGATCAACAAGAACTGTTTGTTCTCCCTAACTTCCTCAGTCCCTTTCATAGCACTTGAATTGTCTCCCAAATCTCCTTGACAGACTCACAATTTATAACACTGTTGAACATGTGTTAGTACACAATAAGTTAAAGTGTTTGTAGAGGGAGGGTTGAATACAAATACTAGAACTTTTTCTGTTCTTTAAAAGCTTAACAAGTACAAACTGGAAAAGCTACAATATCTAGATAAATAATAAATATATTTAATATGCATATACAAAGATTCAAGTTAAAATAGTTGTATTATAAATTGTGTTTTTTTTGGGAATATGTTATAATCACAAAGTGATTAAACAACTACAAATCTGTAAAGGTTTATACCTTCTTTTCTCACATATTAGTTACTTCTTTCTCTTTTAATATTTCTCTCAAGAACTATTACAGAACTTCTTTTCTGGTGTGTGTTTTTGGTATCGTATAACGACTCTTACATATATAGGAGAACATATTTAGAACTCATGTACAAGACATGCTTCTTTTTCAACGTAGTCACAGTATGTCCCATCATTATCTTTTTAGAGATGCACATGTCACACTGCTTGTTTTTCCAGTGAGATGCCGAGAACTTGTAGAAGGGGGGTTGAATACAAGTTCTTTAAAATCTTTTCAAATTACTTGATCTTTAAGAAATTAACTTTTCTTGCGGAATATAAAGAACAAGAATACGAATCAATTTATAAACAATTGCTTTATTGATTTACAATTGAATACAAATCCTAACAATTACAATAATGTAATTGTCAGCTTCTTTTCTATTCTGTATAGGAAAAGATACAAAACTATGAAAAACCTATACATATCTTGACTTTCTGAAGTTTCGATACACCATTCCAGCAGTTACTTACAAATAAGAAATATTTATATCTCTTTACAAATAATGAATGAATTACAAACAAAGAGATAACTACTAGCTACAAAACTTCAGTGTTACTAATTAACACTTTCTATACATTTGTATTCTAAGTAATCTAAAGACAATCATCATCAAATATTCTAAAACTGTTAGAGATAAATGATGATGATGATGATTATGTAATAAATTGTGCAACTGAAAATACTTGAGGTATTTTATAAACCTTAAGATCAGCACAAGTTTTGCATCCACTGATGATAAATTTATTCATCAGTGGATGGTCAATAACTTCACAAGACAAGTCAGAAAACAGGAACATTCAAAGGACTTGACAAAGTGAAGAAGAATGTCTGATGCTACTTGTAAGCAAACGAAGTATTCCGCACATCAAAAATTCTAAATCAAAGTTACGTTGATTAAGTCCCATCAGGGGGAACCCATCAGGGGAACCCATCAGGGGGAAACCCGTCAGGGGAACCCATCAGGGGAAACCTGTCAAGGGAACCCATCAGGGGAACCTATCAGGGGAACCAGTCTGGGTATGACGAGGGCAGACCAATCCGTCAGTGAAACACTTCAGGACATATCAGTGTCAGGCAAACCTATCAGGATAACTTGTTAGGGAGAATGACCAACATGACATCAGTGGAAGCCATCAGTGTATGCCGACAGCTATAACCATCAGGGTCAAGAAGCACTGAGTATAACTCAAGTGAAGGTCGAAGCCCTGATCCAGTCAATAAGCATCAGGGGATCCAGAAGCACTGATCAAAGTCCGTCAGGGCTAGCAGTCAATGGATCGTTGTGACAGCATACACTCGTCATCAGTTCTTACACGGAAATCAACGTAACGTGTTACAGAAGCAAGAAATATTAATTGGAAAGATATTTCTTGAAGTTTGTTTATGGTCCAATGAGAACTCTCACGCATTAAATGCACACAGATCAGGGGAAGAAAAGTAGCAACAAAGCATGTAGCAGTCTGACACATAAAGTTTAGATGTGACATACTTACGGCTAAGTTGAGAAGAGAAGCACGTCTCAAGAACGTGATTTCATCCCACTGATGTATATTTAAGCAACGGAGCTCTCATTACAGATTAACGAGTGATTGAATCTATCCAACAGATCAAACAAACAGTGAAGCACAAAAACACTAGAGAGAAGCTTTGCAATAGATCTTGAGAGAGATATTTCAAAGAATATTAGAAGTTAGTGAGTGTGAGAAACTGTGAACTTTATTCACAGAATTTGTAGCTATAAATCACACTTGTGATTATACAGATTTCCGGAAAAACCTCGAGTTATAATATAACTATTTTAACTTGAATCTGCGTGTTCATTTCATATAGTTTTTCTGTTTGTTACAACTTGTTTTCAGTAAGCCTTATAACTTTTTAAGTGCGAAAAGTTTCAGGTGTTTGTATTCATCCCCCCCTTCTACAAACACTTGTGCTAATATTGCACTAACAATTGGTATCAGAGCCTCTTAGCAGATTTTACTTGCTAAATACGATCACTATCTATGGCCAATAAAGTTGGAAATAGTAAAGTCCCCATGTTGGAAAGGGGCAAATACTTCTTTTGGAGACAAAGAATGATAGTTCATCTAAGAGCTATTGATGATGAATATTTGTAGATTCTAGAAGAAGGACCTCACGTTCCCAAGAAGCGCATTCCTATAGAAGTCGTTAATGGAGTCAGTATTCCTGAAAAGCTTGTTCCAAAGACAACTGATGAAATGACGATAGAGGAAAGAGAAAAGGTGAAAAAGGATCTTAAAGTTACTGGAATCCTGTATAATAGTTTAAACGATGATATGCTGAATAGTATCATGAATCTAACCACGTCTAAATCTATATGGGATACCATACAAATCCTTTGTGATGGTACTGAGGAAGTGAGGGAAAACAAGCTGCAGCTGTTAACACAACAGTATGAGTGATTCACAATGAAAAATGGTGAAACACTTACTGAAATGTTTGACAGATTCAACAGGTTGGTAAATGACCTGAGATTATATGGGAAGGCATATGCTAACAAGGATGTGAACAGAAAGTTCATGAGAGCCCTTCCCATATCATGGGATCCTAAGACAACAACCATCAGGGAATCCAAAGACATGAATCTTCTAGACTTGGATAGGCTTTATGGCACCTTAAAGACATATGAACTTGAGGTTCAACAAAGATCTGAAATGTCAGGGGATGCCAGAAAGCTTAAATTAGTAGCCCTGATGGCTGCCACGAAGGACAAACAAGAAGCAAGGCCAAGTGTCTTGATGAAGCAGCAACTAGAAGATGCTGAAATAGAAGGGGATAAAGAAGCTGACTTCAAGGAGGAAGAATATACTCCACAAGAGTTAGAGGAGCTGGATGAAACCATGGCCTTTCTTGCAAAAAGGTTTTCCAAGCTGAAATTCCAAAAGCCTTCGGGATCTAAAAGATTTTCAGCAAGGAAATCCAGTAGCACAAAAAACTTTATTGACAAATCTAGAATAAAGTGCTACAAATGTAATGAGATGGGTCACTTTGCAAATGAGTGCCGCAAGGCCACAAAAGATGGTGAATCCAGAGACAAAGAAGCTGTTGTGGACTACAAGAAGAAATACTTTGACCTTCTTAATGCAAACAAGAAGGGAAAAGCATACATTGCAGAGGGAAAGGACTGGGCTGACTCTAATGAAGATGAAAATGAAGAGTATGCCAACCTAGCCCTGATGGCATCATCCACTGACAGTAGCAGCTCACAGGTAAGCCTTGAAATTTCCTCTAACATGTCTAAAAATGATTGTGTTAAAACTGTTAAGAAAATGGCCTGTGAGATAAAGGATCTCTATGACACCCTGAGGAGTGCTGTAGCTGAAACTGAGAGAGTACAGAAAATAAATGAACAATTATCTGCCAGGAACACTCTTTTAGAATCAGAGAACTCCAGACTTGAGAGTCTTGAAAAAGAACTCTCAAGGACTAAAAAGCTTCTTGACTGTGCTATCAAAAGGGAGGAATGGACCTCAAATCTTCTTAGTCAAGAAAGGGAAGTCATTAAGAGATGGAATGAGTCTAGCAGAAAACTAGAGGATCGTTTGAAAAGTCAGAAATCTGATCCAAAATCTGGTTTGGGCTATGAAGAGACTCATATGCAGCAACCTCCCATTGAGGTTGAGATGACAGCTAGCTCTGGAAAAAGGCCATCACAAACTATCAAGTTTGTTAAGGCAGCAGCAAAGCTAGAATCTGGGAATGTCTTCCCAGTGAATGAAGCTTCCACTAGTGGTGGGAGAGGCAAGAAAAGTATCCTTGCCAAAACACTCAATCCTCTAGTAATGGAAAAACTAGACTGTGCATCAGTGGATACACAGTCGTCAGGGGGAAAGAGTGAATCAGGCCATAGCAGCCCGTCAAGGGAAAAAGGCCTGTCAAGGGAAAGCAAGAAGAATAGAAATGGTAAGCTAGGTGTTAATAAATCTAG
>CM025782.1:4523291-4579443 GCA_014636745.2 Centella asiatica
TTGTAAGACTTCTTTGATGAAACTGTTTGTGGCTTTGTTGGTCCACTCACAGCCACCAAAGCAGTCTCAGTTGACCTTGGAGGATCTTGAGAGGTAGGCTTTTCAATAGTTGCCCTGGTTACAGGTTTCTTTGCAGATTCCTGAGCCAAGGGTTTCCTTCTTGATTTCTTTTCAGCCTCTTCCATCTCTTTATTTTTCTTTTTGGTTATGGCTGCTTTCTGTGCACTTGATTTCCTTGTAAAGCTTTTCTTCTTCTTTGACTCCTCCTCCTCCCTTGCTGCTGCCATATCCTCTTCTTCTTGAAGTTTATGAGCTAATAGTGCATCAGATTCTATTAGCTTTTGTCCTTGAGGATAAACTAACTCCACTTTCCCATCCACTATCAGTTCAACTGGAGTGGGAAAGTGAGCAGTCTTCATAGCATCCCCCATCAGCTTAGGCTATCCTGGTTGAGTAGATTTTGATTTCTTTGGCTCCTCAACCAAAACACCCTTGCCTTTATCTTTCATTGTTGGGGCTTGTGCAATGGAAGGAGGAGATGCTGCTGTTGCTGTTGTTGCTGTTGTTGTTGGTGGCGGTGTTGGCAATTGTGTTGTAGTTGTTGTAGCTGCTGCAAGATCAGCATGTTTCTTTAAGATCCTGTCCATCATTGCTTGCAATTCTGCATCAAGGATAGGACCAGACTTGTGCTTTTGTACAGGAACATCGGATGGACCACTCTCTCCCTTTTTGACATCAGCATCTTTGGATTGAGAGGAGGTGGCCAGATTTGGAATTGCCTGCATCAGTAGCTACTCCATTTTGTCTTGCTTTTGGATCAGGAGTTGGATGTTTGCATCAAGGGCTTGAAGTCGACTGTCAATCTTGGACTTGTCTTTGATAAGTGTATCAATGGCAGTAATTGTCCTCCTTGGCAGGTGTCCTTCATAGCACCTTCTAATCTTTTCAGTCTCCAACTCCATCCTTTCCTCAATTTTCTTCACTGCATCATTGATGCCAGTAACCAAGAAGTGGCGAAACTTTGTGTGTTTCTTATCCACCTTGGTTACTTCTTCCATTATGTCTTGAATTGATGGTGCAGATGTAGTTGACCCTATATTGGTCATATAGTCCTGCCTTAATTGGGCGGCTACATCCTCCAGAGTGTTGGCATAAGAGGCATCAAGCCATTCATCAACATTATGCTCTGGAGCTTCTTCAGGCACAGGTTCATCTGCAAGCCTTGTCTTTAATGCAGACATATGATCTTGAGACTATTGTAGACCATAAAGAGTTTCAAAATCTGCATTTGACATCTCAAAGATAATATGTAATGTTGCATCCCCTGTGCTTGGACTTTTCTCTGATTCTTCTATTTGGATATTGATGGAGGGAGCAGAAGAAACCGGAGCTTCTTGTGAGCTTGTTTCAACAGGTTGTAAAAATATACCTGCTGAAAATTTCTCTCTGTTCTTTTGTTCAAGGATCTCATCCTTGCTCACACCTTCTCCTTTTGCCTGGGGTTGGGCACCCAGCTTCTCTTTCTCTCCTTTTTCCAAGCTATCTAAAGCTTGACTCTCTTGTATGTGTATGGTCACTCCTTTTTCCAGGGCAGGAGCCTGACTCTCACTAATTATTCTTATAACCTCACTCATATGGATGGTGTCACTCTGTCCTACAGAAGTGGGGGTTTGAGAAGTGCTTGTGACAGCATGGATAGGGGGTTCCCTTTGTTTATCTTGGGCTAGGGATCTATCCATGGAATCTGTTTGAGAGCTTGTCTCAATTTTTGGCTCCTCTTGGGAAAAATCAAGAGAATCAATCATATGTATATCAAAAGAATCAAGAGTGGGAGAAAAAGGAGAAGGATGTACAGTTTAGAATGTTGGCGGTTCCTCAGACATTGAAAATTGAGGAACATCAAAAGATGACATTGTGTGTGCACTCCTTGTGTCACTCTTTTCCTTTATTTTCTCTCTTTGGGTTTCCTCTTGTTGGTGAACAAGAGGTTATGCAGACTCTGTACAGTGTGTTCCTGGTTGGGAACTTTCTTCAATGTCAATATCCTTTTGGGAGGATGGTGACAGTTCACTGTTTTTCCTTATAACCTCCAATGCTTTTTGAGAAGCACTGGATTGCTGTGGGCTTTTGGTTATAACTCTTCTTTCTCTGAAGTGGAACTTCAGCTTCTTGTTCTCCTTCATCCTCACTTGCTCCCTCAATGATTTTTCTTTTAATTGAGAGTTTTGTGATTGTCTTTGGTTTTACAACCACAATTTGTTGAGAGACTGTGGAGGGGGCTATAGACAGGTGATGTGAAGTGGTTGGAGGATTAACGGGGTTTTGGCTTTCAATATCCTCAAAAAATTGCAAAGAATAAAGATTTGGAAGCCTATCAATGAGAATAGATCTCATGACAGGAGGAAAAAATAGAGGAACTATTACCTTTGCAGATTTATGCTTCACATCTGTAAATATTCTTTTACTCTGCAAAACAGTTGGTAAAACTTGCATTCCAGTAATATCAAGGTTAGGAATTAGATAATTAGCAATCATCATCAAAAACCTAGAATAATAAATTTTATTTTTACTGGTTTTAAGTTTTATCAAAAGATTTTGCAAAATTAAAAGGCCAATGTTTAGATGTCTATCATACAACACACTAAAAGCAGTTTGTTGTGTGAGTGTAGTGATAGCATCATAGCCATTGCATTTTGAAGTAAAAGCTTTAGTTATTATGTCAAAGAACAGTGACCACTCTTGTCGTAGATGGGGTCGTGTTATAGACCCAACAGAAGTAATTTCTGCAGAATAATGTAAATTTTTAAACATAGAAACAATTTCTTCATCAGAAGCAAGTGAGTCAAAGTTTTCATAAATTGGCAAGTGTAAAGCATTATTAACTACGGTATGATCTATATTATAAATAGAGTTTGCATACTTGAAACTTACCACAGGGGAGGCAGTTTTCTCACCCTGGATAGTAGCAGTGGACCAAACAGCTGTGATAACCATAGTGGCTTGGATGGGGGCTTCGTAAATGGCATACGAAAGACTGGAGTGTTGAAGGAAATCCACAAAGGGGTGGTACTGGACTTCAAAGACATGCTTATCAGCCACCCCTGCATGGTTTGTCTTGATGATATCAAAGTCTCCAAACTTGAACAGAACAGTTTTAGCGGCCATTTTCAGAGATCTGTGAACTTTGGAAGAAAACTTGAAAAAGGGTTAAATTGCAGAGTATTTGCAGAGAGAAATTAATTTCAGAGCTTGAGTGTTTGTAATTGCAAAGATGATTGAATTTTGTTTTATCAAATTGTTTGAAATGTTTGCAATTCTTAAGGGTAGTGAACCGGTTTTGATCGTGAGAGAGATAACTACCATATTACCCTCGATCGGAGATTGCTCTAATCTCTGATAAGTTCACTTGTAAGAGAGTAGAAGAAGATTAGTCTCTGATAGTGTTGACTATCGGGGACTAAGGTGGTCTCTGATAGTGTTGACTATCGGGGTCTAAGGTAGTCTCTGATAGTATTGACTATCGGGGACTAAGATAGTCTCTGATAGTATTGACTATCGGGGACTAAGGTAGTCTCTGATAGTATCGACTATCGGGGACTAGTTAGTATCCGATAGTTCAATTTTTAATTTAGTCGGGGACTAATTAAAAACAACTATCAGGGACTAAAATAGTCTCTTACTCACTCTAGCTCATATTATTCAATAATCAATCATTTGATTATTCATTTTATCAAATTTTTTTCAGAAATAAAATTCTAGCTCCTAAAATTCTGTTTTAATAAAATAAAACAGCTTCTTTCCAGAAAATTAATTCTAGCTTCACAAATTCTGTTTAATTAAAAACAGCTGCAATCTAGAAAATAAATTCTAGCTGCATACAACTAAACAACTTGTTTTCAAAAATTAATTAATTTTTATAGGCATAATTCAACATTCCAAATTCAGAAACTAATCTAGAAAAGGTAGATTCATCTAAAGGTTTTGTGAATATGTCTGCAAGTTGTTTATCAGTTGTTACCCAGTGTAATTCGATATTACCTTCACTTACATGTTCTCTTATGAAGTGATATCTAATATCTATGTGTTTTGTTCTTGAATG
The DNA here is from genome assembly GCA_014636745.2 of Centella asiatica. Taxonomy (NCBI): domain Eukaryota; kingdom Viridiplantae; phylum Streptophyta; class Magnoliopsida; order Apiales; family Apiaceae; genus Centella; species Centella asiatica. The sequence continues at coordinate 4,527,391 of CM025782.1, forward strand.
TTGCACTGGATTTTCTGTTATTGCTATGGCACTAGTATTATCACAATAAATAGGAATTTTGGATAATGACATACCATAGTCTAGGAGTTGATTCTTGATCCATAGGTTTTTAGCACAGCAACTCCCAGCTGCGATGTATTCAGCTTCTACTGTTAAAGTAGAAACTGAATTTTGTTTCTTGCTGAACCAAGAAACAAGTCTGCCTCCAAGAAGTTGGCAGCTTCCACTTGTGCTTTTCCTATCAAGCTTGCAACCTGCATAGTCAGCATCTGAATAACCGATTAGTTTAAAATCAGATTCTTTGTGATACCATAAACCAAGGTTTGGGGTACCCTTTAGATATCTGATAATTCTTTTTACAGCAATCAAATGTGACTCTCTAGGGTCAGCTTGAAATCTAGCACATAAACATGTGGCAAACATTATATCTGGTCTACTTGCAGTTAGATACAAAAGAGAGCCTATCATGCCTCTATAGCTAGTAATATCAATTTTCTTTCATTTTAAATCTTTATTTAGCTTAGTGGCAGTAGGCATGGGTGTTTTTGCAGATGCATAATCAACCAAATCATATTTTCTCAATAAGTCTTTGATATACTTGGACTGACTTGATAAATATTCCATCAGTTGATTGTTTTATTTGCAAACCTAAGAAAAATGTTAATTCTCCCATCATACTCATTTCATATCTAGACTGCATAAGTTTTGAAAATTTTCCACAAAGTTTTTCATTTGTAAATCCAAATATAATATCATCTACATATATTTGCACCAATATTATGTCTGAGCCTTGCTTTCTATAAAATAAGGTTTTATCTATGATACCTCTAACAAATTTATTTTCAAGCAAAAATTGAGATAGAGTATCATACCAGGCTCTTGGTGCTTGTTTTAAGCCATAAAGTGCTTTGTCTAACCTGTAGACATGATTTGGAAATTTGGAGTCCACAAAACCTGGGGGTTGGCAGACATAGACTTCCTCTTCCAATTTTCCATTCAAGAAAGCACTTTTGACATCCATCTGGTACACCTTGAAGTTCTTGTAGGCTGCATATGCCAAGAAGATTCTTATAGCTTCAAGTCTTGCTACAGGTGCAAAATTCTCATCATAGTCTATTCCTTCTTCTTGAGAATATCCTTTTGTAACCAGTCTTGCTTTGTTCCTTGTGATTATACCAGCTTCATCCAATTTATTTCTGAAGACCCACTTGGCACCAATTATTGATCTATTCCTTGGTTTGGGTACCAGTCTCCACACTTTGTTTCGAGTGAATTGGTTTAACTCCTCTTGCATGGCAATTATCCAGTCAGGATCTTGAAGTGCTTCCTCAATTTTCTTTGGCTCAATCTTTGAAAGAAAACTGAGATATAAACATTCATTTTGAGTTGCACTTCTAGTCTTGACTCCATCCTCTAAACTTCTAATTATCAAATCTGGCGTGTGGTCTCTCAACCATGGAATTGCACGTGGCAGATTTGATCTTGAAGTTGAGGCTTCATTGTCTAGATTGGTGTTATCCATTCTAGCTTCATGATTAGAGACTGCTCCCCCTAAACCATTGACTCCTGCATTATCCGCTCCCCCTGAGCTGTTTATTTCTATTTGCTCCGGTGTCACTGTAGTTTCAGATTGTGCATCAGTGACTCTAGTCTCTGGTGAAACATTAGTCTCCGAAGGATTACTAATGACACAAGTCTCTTGAGTTTCATCTAATAATCTATTCTCTGATAAATTATTAGATCTTGGCACTTCATGCATAACTGTTAGCTCCCCCTCAACTAAGTAGGGATCATTACTATCTTGGAGTTGTTCAGTAGTCTCTGATGGATATTCCCATGCATCCAATTCATTCTCAAAACTGAGAGGTTCATGCAATCCTTGTCCAATCATTCCTAGAATCTTTTTATCATCTAACACGACTTGTATTGATTCCACAATGACTTTTGTTCTTAGATTATATACTCTGTATGCTTTACTTGACAGAGAATAACCTAAGAAGATTGCTTCATCAGATTTATTGTCAAACTTTCCTCTTGACTCTGATGAATCTCTTAGTAGAAAGCATTTACAACCAAACACATGTAAGAACTTGAGAGTTGGTTTTCTCCCAGTCATTAACTCGTAAGGTGTTTTGTTGTATGCTTTGTTTATCAAGGATCTATTCTGTGTAAAGCAAGCAGTGCTTATAGCTTCCTCCCAAAAATATGTGGGAAGCTTAGCCTCTTGTAACATAATCCTTGCTGCTTCAATAAGAGTTCTATTTTTCCTCTCAACAACTCTATTTTGTTGAGGGGTTCTTGGAGCTGAGAATTGATGTGTTATTCCTTTTTCAGTGCAGAATTCAAGTACTTGGGAATTCTTGAATTCTGTTCCTCTATCGCTCCTTATAACCCTTACTGTTTTTCCTGACTCAGTTTCTATCTTCTTGATATGATCAATTATCAACTGAGCAGCTTCATCTTTTGTAAAGAGGTATTTTACCCAAGTATACCTCGTGTGATCATCCACAATAACCAGTGCATATCTATTTCTTAAGATAGACATCACATTCACTTGACCAAATAAATCCATATGTAACAATTGTAGCGGGTCAGTGATTGATGTTGCTGGTTTACTCTTGAATGATACACTTTTTTGTTTCCCTTTCTGGCATGCATCACATAATCCTTCTTGTGTAAATTCTAATTGTGGAATGCCAGCTACCAATCCTTTCCTCACAAGCTTGTTGATGTTCTTGAAATTCAAGTGGGAAAGCTTCTTATGCCAAAGCCAACTTTCATCAGTTGAAGCTTTGCTATACAGACATGTGATTTGATCAGTAAAAGAAATAAGATTTGCAACATACAAATTTCCTTTTCTTTTTCCAGTCAATATCACATTACCAGATTCCTTGTCACACACCTGGCATAGGTCTTCTTTAAAGATGACATGGAATCCTTTATCACATAGTTGACTCACACTAAGTAAATTGTGCTTTAAGCCGTCAACCAGTGCTACTTCTGTGAAGATGACATCTCCATGTTCAACACTGCCATATCCCCTTGTATGGCCTTTGCTGTCATCTCCAAAAGTGACTTTTGGGCCACTTTTCTCTTCATACTGTCTTAGCAGGGTCTTATCTCCGGTCATGTGCCTTGAACAGCCACTGTCCAAATACCATGATTTCTTCTTTTTGCCCTGCACAGTAGAGAGTAACTAGTTTGAGATTTTTGGAACCCAGACTTTCTTGGGTTCTTTCTCACTAGTTGTAGACTCAAGACTTGACTCAGATTGAGTTGATTGTCTTTTAACAATTTTAACTTTAATAGGACAATCATTAGTCTTGCTACTTGTTTGTGAGAGACTGCCAACCTTAGAATTTTCAGTTTTAATGCAAAGATGTTCTAACCTTTTTACTGGTGATTTATCTTTTATTCTCTTTGAAGGTGCTGTCTCAATTATAGGAATTTTATTTTTGCTCCTACAGTTTATAGCTATGTGGTTGGGGTTACCACATACATGACATGTCTTTCTAGGAGCATCAGGCATTCTAGCATAGTTTGCATGTTTATTAATGCCTATCTTTCCATTCCTATTTTTCTTCTTTCTGCTTAACTCCACCAATTTTTTAGCCTTTTTGTCTGGAAGATTCTCCAATTTTTTATTTAGTTGTGTCTTTGTCATGAACCCAATATTTAATCTTTTTGTTTCACTCTTATCAACAACATTCACCGTCTTTTGATCACTTTCTGTTTTTGCAGTAAATTGTTGATCTTGAGTGTTAATAAATTTAGGTTCAATAACAGGAGAGACAAAATTAATTTTTTTAAAATTTGGCTTGCTAATTGAGGAGTTTGCAGCTTTGAATAGATCATTTAAATCTGAACTTTTGTCAAGATTTTCATCATAACCTAGTCCAGATTTTTGACCTATTGTTTGACACTCTACCAAGTCTGTCAACTTTTTAGAGGAAGTTTTCCATTGTTTAATCTTAGCTTGAGCAATTTCAAGTTGCTCTACTAAGTAATATTCCCTCTTTTTCAAAGCATCAATCATGTGATGAATTTTGTTTAAATTAAACTTGATAGTGTCAAATTGTGCCAATCTCTCTTCAAGAAACTTGTTCCTTTTTAAAAGATTGTCACGTGATTCTTTTACATTGGTATGTTCAATAGTTAATAATTTAAAACTGACATGCAAATCAGACATATCTTTTTGCATGCTTTCAATGCTAGATGTATCAAGTAAATTAAGCACGTTAAAATTCTAATTTGCATCACATACCTTTGTAAAATCACTTGACTCGTCACTACGAGCCATTAGGGCAAAGTTGACAACTTCTTCATCAGAGTCGCTGTCAATCCAATCTTTTCCCTCAGTTATCAAGGCTTTGCTCTTGGATTTAGCTTTCTTGTCAGCAAAGTCTTTCCTTGATTTTTCATCCTTAGATCTATCATTAGATCTAGGCTTCCTGCACTCATTGGCAAAGTGCCCTAACCCATCACAGTTGTAGCATCTTATCTTTTTTAAGTTGAAGGTGACTTTTTGACCTTCACGTTTTGGGTTAGGCTTCCTTGATGATTTTCTTCCTTTCCTGCTTGCTCTAAACTTCTTGAACTATTTGACCATAAACGCCATGAATTCCTCCATGTCATCATCAGAATCCAGTTCATCTTCTTGATCATTCAAACTAGTACTGGAAGATTCATCATCAAGCTTCTCTTGAGACTTGCTTGTCTCAACCATCAACACAGCTCCTCTATCCTTGCCATGCATGCGTTGCCGTTGCTCTACTTCAAGTTCATAAGTCTTTAAGTTCCCATAGAGCCTATCCAGTGTGAGGATATCCAAGTCATGAGCCTCTCTTATTGCCGTTGTCTTTGGATCCCAACTTGGTGGGAGAGATCTCATGAACTTGGTGTTTATATCCTCATTATCATAAGACTTTCCAAGTATTTTCAAATCATTGAGCAAAGTGTTGAACCTGTCATATACTGACGTTATTGGTTCACCAGGCTTTGCTTGAAAGAACTCATATTGTTGTGTCAACAATGATCTTTTGTTCTTTCGGACTTGGTCAGTCCCTTCACACAGGACTTTGATGGTGTCCCAGATTTGCTTTGATGTAGTGCAATTTATGATGCTTGTGAACATATTTTTATCAATTCCATTATAAAGTATGTTCATCACCTTAGCATCCTTTAACACTTGCAACTTGTCTACGTTTGTATAATCACATTCTGGAGCAAGTTCAAAGTGTTCTGCAACAACAGATCCATCGATAGTTTTAGCAGGAATAAATTTTCTGGGTAGATAGGGACCCTTCTCAATCCTATCAATATAATCTGGATTTGTTGCTCTCAAGTGCATGTACATCTTTTGCTTCCACATTGGATATTCTTTTCGTTTAAGAATAGGGATTCTAGTACCACCATCACGACTTCCGGCATACGCCATTATGCTAGAGCTGCTTGCTTCATCATTGGCCATCTCTTGGAACGTATTAATTGACTAAATTCAATTACAGACTCTGATACCAATTGTTTTCCCAGTGAGATGCCGAGAACTTGTAGAAGGGGGGTTGAATACAAGTTCTTTAAAATCTTTTCAAATTACTTGATCTTTAAGAAATTAACTTTTCTTGCGGAATATAAAGAACAAGAATAAAAATCAATTTATAAATAATTGCTTTATTGATTTACAATTGAATACAAATCCTAACAATTACAATAATGTAATCGTCAGCTTCTTTTCTATTCTGTATAGAAAAAGATACAAAACTATGAAAAACCTATACAGTTTCGAAGTTACAATTCTCTATAAACCTAATTACAGCTTCTCTAACAACTGAATTACTATTGACTCGGTTCCTATTCTGAACAAAATTCAGTTTCCTTATTCGAATCAAATACAATCTTTCCTTTTTGATAGGAACAGATTTCTGGTTAGTTTCCTTACCAGCTACGTCTTCAATAATATTTTTCTTTACATGGAAGACATTCCTTTTTAATTCGAACTCTGTATCTTTCAAGAAATAAATCACGATTAGTCCCTGATGCTTCATCTTTAGTCTCTGGTGACGTCATTACTAGTCTCCGGTGCAATTAGTCCCTGATGACGTCAGCTTGTATAGTCTCCGATAGAATTATTTAGTCTCTGATACGTTAAGGCTTAGTCTCTGATGACGTCAGCTTAGTCTCTGACTCCTTTAGACTTAATCTCTGATGACTTAAGTCTTAGTCTCCGATAGGCAAAACTAGTCTCCGACAGATAAGATCTTTTTAGTCCCTGACCAATTTTCCTAGTCTCCGATAAGCCTTTTTGCAAACTCTAATAGATCAAATACACATCTTGACTTTCTGAAAGTTCGATACACCATTCCAGCAGTTACTTACAAATAAGAAATATTTATATCTATTTACAAAGAATGAATGAATTACAAACAAAGAGATAACTGCTAGCTACAAAACTTCAGTGTTACTAATTAACACTTTCTATACATTTGTATTCTAAGTAATCTAAAGACAATCATCATCAAATGTTCTAAAACCTAACACTGCTACAAGCTATTGTTGCTTCAATTTTTGTTCCTATTCTCCATCCATTTTTGGTGTAAAGTTTGCTATTGGACCACCATATTTCAAAGAGTATCTTCCCAGTTATACACATTGCTTCTTTGCCAAGTATCAATGAATGTCTTTTAATCCCTGATGACTTGTGCTTCAGGTATTTACTATCACTTGATGACAAGCATTGATATTGACTTCATCAGTGCTTCTAGATCCCTTGATAACAAGTCTTGACGTAGACTTGATCAATGTTTCACTATCCACTGATGACAAGCTTTGATGTAGACTTGATCAGTGTATCTTGATCCCTTGATGTAAAGACCCAATGTTGTCTACTGATGTTATCCACTGATGTAGTGTATAAACTATCCATTGACAGTCAGACTATTCTTGATGGAATCCCTTGATGTTCAAGGTATCCCTTTATGACTTCCCCTGATGGTCAAGCTTTCCCATGACAATTTTCGCTAACAATTAGGTTATTCCCTAATGAGTTTCCCTGATAGTCAAGCTATCCCCTGATGGTCAAACTGTTCCATGATGCTTTTTCGTACATTAACATTTTAAATAACTGATACTTTGTTGGCTTTTTATTGGAACGCTTGGTGTGCGGAATACTTGAATCGTTAAGTACAACAGACATCCCCTGACACTATCAAGTCCTTTTTAGTTATCTACTGATGACTTGCCTAATGCAGTTAAGGCCATCTCCTGATGGACTAAGTTGTCCATCAGTGAATATTTATTTATGTAAATATACTAAGGTTTATAGAATACCTTGAGTATTTACAAATGCACATTTATTTACTAACATCTAAATCGTCATCATTTAGACCTAACAACATATCATTATCCAAACCATTATACAGAGTGGTTGTGATTTTAATGTCTTTCATTTAATCTTGTGAGGTCGTTAGGAGTTTAGGCGCCAGATGTTCAGGAACAATTTGGTCATCTATGGTTGCCACGAAAACAAGCTTCATTGGCTTTTAGGAGTTTCTTCTTCCAGAATAGTTATGTAAGAGGAATCTGTTGATTTCAGATGCATGTACATCCTCCTCTTCCATAAGAAATATTTCTCTCTTACTAATAAGGGGATTTTTACATTACCACTCTTTTTACTCATTTTGATCTTCTAGTATATATGTTTACTAAAAAGATCTAATACCAATTGTTATTCTCATGTAAGTATTATGGGGGGTGGGGGGTGGGGATTGAATACAAATATGAAATTTTCTTCGAACTTTGTAAAGATTACAAATAATAATTTGAAATCTAATGTGGAATTATAACCAAACAAATTATATCAATCAATAAACATAAACTCCCCTAGTAACTCACAGGATAAAAAGAAAAGGCCAAACATAAATGGGAAGGTAGGAATAAACATAAATAATGATTATGCTTTCATCCCCAATGCTCTTAGGAAAAAGTACAGAAATTGTAACTCAGTCAGTCACTTGACACATAAATGCACCAATGAACCTAGGACAATATGTTATGAATTATACCATTTGATGATGATATACAAACTTAGAATTGTTAGATTTGTAATTGTACAAGTATCTGTAGAAGTGCACTATGAGAAACTACTATCAGAGACTGCAGGTAAGCATCAAAGACTACAAGGAATGCATTTGGAGAGTTCAACAAAAATCAAAGTTGGTCAAGTAAAATTAGTCTATCGGAGACTACGGAATTAGACTCTCCGAGACTAAATTTTTGGCTATCAGAGACTAAAATTTAGTCAATCGGAAACTACAAGTCAAAGACTAACATTTAGCCTATCAGAAACGAAAATTTTGGGTTTTCTTTGAGTATGACAAGAAAATTAATAAAGCAAGCTTGGGTGAACTTGAAGGATTAATTGCCTTACTCAAAGTCTTTGTTGATAAAAATGAGATCAAGTTCAAGAAGTTGCTAAAAGGTAAAGTCAAAGAAATCAAAATGAAGAAGCAATGGAAGAGAAGAAACAGATATGAAGCTGAAATTTTTGTTTTAGAATATGAAGCCAAACGTAAAAAATTTAAACTTGAGTCTAGGTGAAGTTGAATCTTAAGATCAAAGATCTTAGTTCAGGTACATTTGTAAAAATAAATTCTTTAAATTTTTATTTCTAAGTTGTTCTTGTAATTTAGAGTTTTGACATCATCATCAACCTTGATTTATGCTTATCATATTGATAATCATATATGGGAAGATTGTTAGGTTTTTAGCATTTGATGATGATGATTATACTTAGAATGCTTAGAAATTCAAATGTACATTTAGTACTAGTATATAGCAATTAAGTTTTTGTAGCTATTAGTTTACTCTTTGATTGTTGTAATATATTATTGTAAGCAAGTAAGTTAAATTGTATTGTAAGATACTACCAGAATTGCATTAGAGTGTTCAAGAAAGTCAAGGATTATGTTTAGTCTATTAGGGACTAACTGTCAGAGACTAAAGGTTTATTAAAGTTAGTCAAACTTGTCGAAGACTAAGGCTAAACCTGTTCGAGACTAAAGTGAAGCCTATCGGAGACTAAGCATTATTCCACCAAAGATTGTTGTTGAAATCGTAATAGACTAAAGTGAAGGTTACTCTCAGATGCAGTGAAAAGTTCTATTTCAAATAGAAGTGGATTTCAGCATGGACAAAGAAGTTGTGTTGAAAACGAAACTAGTTAGGAAATATACCATAAGTGTTTCTATTGTATTAGTGTTACTATTCAGATTGTAAATAGAAATATGTTAGGAATTATGTTGATGATGATGTAATTATTTTTTATTCTTTTAATAACTGTACACTTGTAAATATTTAAGTTGTTTTATAAATCTTAGTATATTTACACAAATAAACATTCACTAATAGACAATTCAGTCTATCAAAGAATAACTACAACTGTACTTAGCAAGTCATCAATGGTTATCTCAAATGACTTATTAGTGTCAGGGAATGTCTGATTGTAATGTTCGAGTATTCTGCACATCAAATATTTATGGAAATGTCAACAAGTATCAGTGGTTAAAGAAAAAGGTATCAGTGGATAAAGTCGTTAGGGGATACTATCAATGGATAGCCTAAATATTACATTAGTGGATGACATCAGTGGATAAAACTGTCAAGAAATAGCCTGATTACTATATCAGTAGATGTCATCAGTGGATAACATCAGAACTTAATATCAGTAGATATTTATCCATTTCAATCTAGATGTCACCATTTTTGTTTTGTACAGATTTCAAAAGTTACCCTTCATTCTGCTGGTTTAATTTCTTTCTCTCAAACTCATTTTTACTCTAGTAAAAGTTAAACCGCAGCCTTTTGTTTTTAAGGGCAATGACAAGCTAAATTTCTAAAAAAATGCTCCAGCTCTATATGAAGCGACAGAACCTTGTGTGGGCTGCTTACAAAATCAGAAAGAGTTACCCATGTGCTTGTTTAAATTTCTTAGATACTTTATTTTTCGTTGAAATTGAATCATGCTTCAACACGAATGTTCACGGGAATGCGAAGGGGTCTGTCACTGTCAGTGGCATGCGTCATTGCTAACGACAGAAGAATTGTTGATAATTGTCGCGGCCTGTGACTAATGTCGCCGCCAGCAGTAGAGATATATGTTTGTTCCAAGAGATTGAAAAATTTATAGAAATTGGTTAAATACAAATCGATACTTTTTTATAACTTCTTTTGATTATTTATAAGTAATAGATAAACTTGTGAAATAATAAAAAATTTTAAAAAATTCAGTGTAAATAAAAGTATTTCAAACTTTATTATTGTCAACAAAGAGTACAAAGTTATCTGATAATCAAAGTACAATAATTATCAGTTTCAGATAATTCTGTTTAAAGAAGAAAAACTGCAACCCTAAAAAATAATTTTTAGTTTCAATGAAGTAAACTAAGTACCAGTTTCTGATTTCTGTTTAAAAAGAACAATTGCAACTCTAGAAAATAAATTCTAACTTCTCAAGTTATAAAAACTTTCTTATATGTATTTCTTAATATATCTCTGTGTGTTTGATACAACTACTCTTTCCATAAATCAATTACAACTTATGCCTTTGAATTGATTTTTTTTTTATCTCTTGAGATGTATATTCTTTCTATATTTCAGGTCACTTGACACCATCCAATATAAGATTGCTTGGCGTTGTAGTTTTCAAATGAAACTGAAATGGAGTGAGCACAATTGATTTATTAAAGGAAAAAAGAAAAACAACAAAAGAACCCATAAAAGAAAAGCCAAAATAGACTGACTAAAAACTAAATAAAGATAAAGAAGGATAAAATTACAATAAAAAAAGATTAAAATAGTATTGTAAAATATCAATGATAGATATTTCGTTCGTTCTAAAATTAGAGATACAATTCTAAAACGATAATTGTTAAAGACAATTTTTATATTTCAAATATATTCTCCTTATCATATTATTTAAAGTAATAATAGTAATAGTTGTAATAGAGACTACTAAGTAATTGAGATAATATAACTAATTAGAGTAATGAAATGGTAGAGTGATATTTTAAAATATTTACGATCTTTTATATTTTAAAAATAAAAATGTATCTATAATTTTAAATAAAAAGATATGTATCACTAATTTTAAAACGAAACAATAGACTATGAAGGAAGGGCAAATAGCACAAACGTACCGTAGATCAATCAATTAGTGTTGACTCATTTATTTATCTATTTTTGTTAAAAAGTGTTGACTCTTTAACAAGGGCAAAGGAGCACATATAAAATACTTTTGTATTATTTCTTTTGGTACTCTAATGCTATACAACATATGTTATTTCCTTTTCCAAAGGACTAAACCTGATATGTGCATGTAATCAATGTTAAATTTATGACTTAGTTAGAAGATTTAGAGGAGTGGACCAAGTGTCAAGTATAGGCATCGAACAAAGCAAGAAAATATTGCTTAAAAACGTTAGGAAAATACTTAAAACATCTTCAAAAATAGCAAAATACAGTATACAATTATGTCATCGATACATGAAAAGTTCTCATTAAAATGTGATATCTATAATTGAACGCGTTAACTACTTTTTCGCACATTGTAAATTCATTTTATATATGTCTAGCATATACCATTAAATATAAAGATAAGATGCCTCACATTTTTAACATGGGCTTTGTCTGAGACTCTAAATTACGATGATTCTTATTTGCAAAATTCTGAATTGCAAGTTTTTGCTTATCTGGTATGTTTTTGTCGTTAATAAATCAACCAGTTACAATGATCCAATTTTATTTTGTTCCTTCATACCTTACACACTGCAAATACCGAAATGTATTAGTATTAATCGATACTTTGAACATTGTCGACCATCTGACTTATATATTGTACTGCATGCATCGCCTCAAATTGATAGCAGCTCCAAAATATTAAGAGTTTGACCACGTAGTAATAAAGACTCCTATACCAATGGAATTGCAAGTTGCCAATGGCCTTCTTGGCTGCTGCTTTTGGTGCATCCCAATTTCTAAGATTCGAAGATCCTGTTTAAACAGCATTTTACCCATTCTGTTCAACGGCGATCTCAATGGCCCTGTTTGTTTCAACTTAAAATTTAGATATTCTAGATTATAATTATATAATTTACACTACAAGAATCTAGAATCTCTAAAATTTAAACCGAAACAAACAAGGGCAAATCTTAAATATCATCCACGCAGAGGCTGGTTTAATTTCCTGCATGTCTATTCCAATATGCGACTCTGTTCTCAAATAGAATATAAATGGCATAAACGCAGCCATAATAGTCCAAAACAATAAACCTTTCTTTTTTCCTGAAAAAGAGTTAAAAATTATACACAAGCGGCAAGTGGGAAAACCTTTCTTCATCTGGGAGATGCAAGCTTCGCAACCATCACCCTTGGCTTCCTTCATCTTTGGTCAATACATACAACAAAATTTGCGGATTAGCAAATCAAACCTCAGAGAACTAAAAGAAGAATGGGCTCATCAAACCTCAGAGAACTAAAAGAAGAATGGGCTCATGGGTGTCGCTACAGCTTCTATTTCCAACATTCTGAGACTTACATACAAGTATGAACATTAATTCTCTACAGTGATAGTAAAAAATCACACTGGCCTCTATATGGAGACTAATCACTCTAGCCCCTGGCATAATGCTGTAGAATGCAACTTGCTTTAAAAATCCATTGCTGGTCTTTAGATTATGCGCAAAGCAACTACAACTGCAAAAAGAAGTCAAGAACCGGAAATGTAAATGTAAGCACATTATGGTTCTGAAACTGTTCACAAGTCTAGGTCTTCTTAAAAATACTGTCAATGATGCCAACAGAGTTCCAATGATTGTATAACTGAACATATACAGCAAAACTTTCGATGTCTAAAATTCTTGGGAAGAATATTATTCAATTATTTCAGGTTACAATTATTTTTACATTATATGTAATTTTATTTCTTTATAGAGAATTGTTTTTTCTGGAGCCAAATGGGAAAACACTTTATGACCATCCAAATTACAAATGGAATCAGTCAATTGTAATTCTTTTCCTTTTCAAAAAGGGTTTAAATAAGAAATTGAAAGTCAAGTTGTTTAGCTTGAAACCTGCCAACTTGAATGGGGCATTTATTAGTATCACTTTCTTTTACGACTAGTCTGTTCCCTAAAGAACAAATCATATACATGAGATTACATATTTACAAAGTTTTGAATAAGCTTAAAGTTTCAGGATTGTAAGTGCTCATTATGACTTAGGTTTGCGGACATCTCAGCAGGTATCCAAGATGTCATTTTAAGTATTATTCAAATCTCAGTGCCTGCATATAAGACCCTTGCAGTAAAAACAAACCAAAAATTTAAGAGGTCAATATTGTATTGTTCTTGTCTATCTGCCATTGAGCATGCCCTTTATATGCTTCTTATCCTTGATCTGGTTCAAATGACAAAAAAACAAATCCTGAACTCTCATTAAAAAAACATAGGATTGGACTTGTGATTTCTCTTTCTTTTTTCTTTTTTCTTTTTTTGTGTTTGTTTACATGTGTTGGGAGGAAGAGATGTTCCGCTCCAGATCTCATGACATATCAAGAGCTATAATAGCCTCAACATAAAGCAAAAAGGGGAAAAAAAGGATTATCTGGCTGACCTCTACTAAGTTAATGTTGAGACTTTAGTTCATCTGGGTACAGTACAGGGTGGATATCTACTTTCAAAGACAAAAGAAGAAGATTTTATTGAAATGGAGAAGGAAATATAATGCAGGTTGAAGTCGAGAAGTATTGCTCAAATAAAGCAGACAGGTGGAAATACAGATTATATGGCTTGTTTTCTTCAATTGATATTGCTATATTCATTATATTTTGTTATCATGTAGACCAATTACAAAGATCAGTTCTAAACAAGAGAGCAATGTTAAATTTAATCAATTGGACTAGTAAAATGAACAAAATATGATTTCAATTGAAATACTACGTACATCCTCAAAAGGAAGTCTCCATTACTGTGGCGGCACAAACTTTTATGTGAGATTTGGTGCATGCTAGTCAATTTTGAAAAATTCAATTTTTCCATTATATAGTAAATTACGATTATATGGTGTGATTCTTCTGGGGATTCGTGTTATTTATATTTTTGAATGATGAAGTAATGCAAATATAACTAATTTTATATGTTGTAATAGTTCATGTAATGTTATATGGAAAGACTACCAAGGAAACTACAATAATGGGAATGATTTTGTTTTCCTTGTACAATTTTACGTTTTTACATGTAGAAATCTATATATGTGCTGAATCCACGAATCCCTTGTGACATTTTTCCAACTGCCAAATTTCTATATGACAAACCCCAATTAACATAAGAGCCAAACCTAATTGTTTTATGGTATCATTTGGTTCAGTAAACTTGTCGTTGCTGATCTGACAACACTCTGATCTAAGCAACTGTAACATCAATGGGTGCACCACCCAAATCCTTCGTAACTTACCAGCTAATTGAAAGCAAAAGCCAGCAAAATTTAGCTTTTATTCAGTATAGGAAGGGAAAAAGGGCTGGAGAGATATGGGGTGGAGTAAGTTCGGTTGAAAATTTTGATATGCCACATCCTGCATTTAAGGAGATACTATATAATTTCTCACAATAATTCTGAAGAAAAACAAGCAACTCATCGTTGTCAATTTTCTCTTGCTTCCTGTTGGACTTACAGCACCGCCCTATTGAATCACTTGGCTTAAAGTGATTAAATAAAAGAAACGGATCTCTCTTGTGGCCCTATATGAGGTATCTCATGTTCTATGAACCCATAACATAGTCAAGGATCTCTTATTTCCATCATCCCATAACATAGGTATCAAACTTGTCCAGAAAAAGAAGTAAATTAAATATCCAATAAAAAAATCTCAGAGCAGCTGAAGGAGATGAACAAAATAGGAAAAAAGTCAGAATCAATAAATTTTAGAATCGTTTAATCAATCTACATACCCCAGACAACCTCAAGTAAGAGTTCAAGCAAGCTCACCAATCACGCAAAGGAGGATGATAATCCAGAAAACAACTTGAATAGGTCGTCCATATTGCATATGATACTGCGACCTTTGAAGCTGTCTCTGAAGGGCTCCATACCAACCATAGATTTGCTTGTCACAGCCCTCATCACAATTACTAATGCAACTCTTGCATCTTTCATAGCATCCATTTACACCCTATCCATATGATACAAAATCATTACATATTCCTTGTCAAATGTGATATCAAGAAGCAAATTATTTTCTGTTCTTTTTATAAATAAAAAAAAAACTAAAAATGCCCCACATCTAAGGAAGAAGGGTAGATACTCACTTTAGGCAAATGGTGAGGTTGCAGTAATGTAGTATCAGCATCCTGTTGGCAATCTGGAAGCTTTAACTTCCTGTAATTATTCATTGGCCACTTCAGTTTAGATGCAGACTCCATGGTATTAAGAAACCCTGAAAAACTAGGTATCTTCCGTGGGGGTGGCTCAAGGTGTGCAACGGAGGAACTCTGATGGGGAACATCATCAACTGCAATCTTCCAATTACCAATATCAGCATTAGCACTTGCTGTCCTTCGATGGCCTTGAAATTTGTCTTGCCTAGGCTCCACTCTGGCCCAATTCATGGTCTCAGACAAGTTGTTAGGACACTCGGGTCCAGTTTCTTTATGAACCTCTAATGGCTTTAATGGTAGTTGGTCTTTAGTATATACTTTTGAAGAGCTTTTGTCCCACAAAGCTTTTGATCCAGAAAGAAACAACGCTAGCTCATCACATTCTCCCTCATCCAAGCGAACCCATGGAAGAGGTGGCTTACCTGCTGAAACAGCTGACTTGTGTAAAGAACTTTCAGTTTTGGAAATTTGTGCCTCCATTGCAATAATAAACTCATGATGCCTGTCTCTAGCATCATCAAGTGCACTATTACTGTAACTTGAATTCACGGCCCGTTGAAATTCCTCCAACTGCATCATAACAGACAATCATTAATGCAGACCCTAATCAGTGCAGAAAATCCATAGATAGAAAGCATGTCTTATTTGAATTTCTTTTGATGATCCACCATCAAACTACTATTAGCACAAAATTTGATGCTTTAATTAGCTTTTTGTGAATAACTATACAAACTTAAATGAATACGGGTTTAAAGTGTTCCACAAAAACCACTACCGAAAAAATCAATTAAGGTCCCAATGTAAAATCCGTCATTATAAGATAGATACACAGATAATATGACCACCTGCCACTTGGTAGTTCCCAGAGCAGTTTGCAGGTCCCTTCGAAGTTCTTCAGGATCCCACATACTCGATTTATCCTTCAATGAATGAACCCATGTTCTATATGTTGATTCCATCCTTCACAAATTCAATGCAGATTTCAATTACCATCAACCACACCATATATAAAACATAATCAAATTAGAAATAAATTCCATAAGCAATCATAATATACATAGCAAAAGAAAATGTCACAGACATAAGTGGAAGATTATTACTATGCTAACCTTTCCATGTAACGAACCCTAGACAAAATTGAAAAATTAGGGTACCTGTCAGCAGATTCCTGAACTTCTTCGGCAGCAGAGAAGAACGGATCCTTCTCCCATCGATCGAAATGCGACGCCATCTCCTTTTCAATCAAAAACACTTATCTAATTTCGTTATGAAAATCAAAAAACAATCACAATTCAAAAATGCCGGCAAGAATAATGTATAAACCCTAGCCGAAGAAATCTAGGAATAGTTTAGATGCATAGATAGATAATTGGATCGCGAAATCGGATCAGGAATGCAAAAAATTCTGCGATTTTATAGGTTTGAGGAGAGAGAAGAAGAGATTGAAGAAAGAATAGTCGTCGGTTTATACTGGTTCTTTCGTTTGATGAAATCTCCGATCCCGAAATTCCTATTTTCTGTATAGAGAGAGAGAGAGAGAGGGGCTAGGGAAGATGTTATTGACCGTACGACGTCGTTCGGTAGCTAAACTGGAAGGTTTAGGTGCGTGGTCAAAACGAGTGGACCTGAAAAGGTAGACCTGTTGTGTAAAATGAGGAGGATAACGAGTTGTTGCTGTTTCGGCGGCTCGTAGTTTAGATGTCATAAACGTGTTATGATGGAGTTTTACTTTTAATAAATTTAAATCGATATTTTTATAAATTTATATCACAAATAAAATTATAATATTCATAAATATTATTACATTATATTATTAGCAAATAAATATATCTATAATTTTAAAACAAATGAAATATCTTTGTATATTTCAATCTCTACAATAATTACTTTCCCAATTTTCATTTCACTCAAATTAACCACAATCACATGCATCGACATGATTTTCAAGTCATGTTAGTTAATGATGATTTTTTTTAAGTTTAAATTTGTATAAAATTAATTATTAATTGTTAATAAATGTGTGAATGATACTTGGCAAAAAATAAATAAATATGTGAATGAATACAAGAGATAATTTCGACAATGCTCATACAATCTGAGTCTAATTTTTCTCCAAAATTAATAGACATCTAGTGAGATTTGGAAGAAGACAACATACATATCGAAGATAATATCAAGGTATATACGTCTAATTTTTTTTTTTTATCATTTAGACGTAATAATAAAATTAAAATTTATGTTGAATACAAATACTTGATTAATAAATAGTTTATGTAAAATTTATATTGATTACCAAAAAATTTGTTCATATTTATGTAGATTTTGGGTTCTATTCATATAAATTTTAGTCAGCAACTTTTGTATCTATTATATTTGTGGTGATAATATGTTCGTTAGTGATTATTTACTTTTTACTATTTGACTTTGAATTTTGATGATATAAATTTTTTGTTGATATTTTAGTTGCATATGTATGATCAGTTTTTTTCCGCTATGTACTTAATGTTTATTTTTTATTTTTTTAATTATGTATTGATTGTATAATTATGTTAATTTTTATTATTAATTTTTCTTGTAATAGTTAGTAATTTATTTGGTAAATTTTATTATATATTGTTCTAAGGGTCTGAACTAATAACCCTCTTTATTTAATTATTTTATACTCGTTTTTAAAATTTGATGTATAAAAATTATTCATATAACTCAAGTTAAAAAATATAAAGAAAAAATCTTGTAGCATAAAAAATAGAATAAAAATAATAACTAAATTAATTGAGTTTTATGAACTTAACAATTTGAGCTTGTATACATAGGTATTGATTGATGTGTTGGTGATCAGGTACGTGAGAACGAATAGTAGAGAAGAGTCCATTATGTCTCACAAGAATGCAAATACCAAGGTGATGTTAGTAGTTTACTACGAAATGTTTCTTAGCTTTGAAATATGATATATATTTTACTATTTCACCGATTGTCTTTATGTTACTGTGATATAGGGTGTTATCCCCTAAAACCTAGTTACATATCACCCTAGGTAATGAGCTGATCCATTTAAGTTTAAGGGCTATGTCTAGAACCTTCCTTCCGATGAACTCTAGATAAGGATGTGGCTAGTAACAGATTCCCAATAGGAGTTGGGTTACTATAGGATAAGGTTAGGATTCTTATTCCTATTCTAATTCTGCTTATTGTCTCCCACGATTATAAATAGATCTTATGAATCCATTATTAAGTACGCAATCTCTATCAGTATTATACTTTTCACTCTTCATACATATTCTTATTTTCACATTGGAGTGCCTTCTAAGGGTGTACTAAACCTCACCCCTTGGAAGTTTTTTCTATAGGTTTCACAGATCGCTTAAAGCCTTGGTCAACGTTTGACTTCGCTCAGGTCAATTAAAACATCAATTGACACTGTCTGTGAGAATTCGTACAAAAAGTTCAAAATTTCAACCATAGTGGAGGCTTCCAATTCATAGAATCCTTCTCATCTCATACCACTGGCAATGAAACAACCAAGGACAACAACTCAAGCCCCCCAATAAGATATTGTCCATGTTCTTCCACCAAATCTGAATCCAAGTCCCCCTAAGGATGTACAAGGAGATAACAAACAACCTATTCCAAGGAACCTTAGCAAACTCACAAGGGTTATATATGTTGGAGTGCATGTCCTAAAAATCAATTTGTGACGGCCCCAAAAATTCCTTATCGGACTTCGGGTATCGTCAATAATTGAAAAAAGAATAGAAATAACATCCAAGCATACATATCATTAAATAAGAGAAGTAAATTGTATTCTCTATTACATTCGTCCAAAATAAGATTCTAACAGCGGAAGTCTATGAGAGCCCACACAGGTCTTACAACAATAATCGTCTCACGCTTCACTCTTCCTCGAAATGTCATCCACAAGAGGGCAATGAAAAAGCGTTCACTATGTCATCCTTTCTTTGCCTTTAGCAGACGGCTCGGCCTTCTCGCCATAACCTGTAAAACATTATATAATACCAACATGAGCGATTTACACCCGCAAGTATATAATCAAGTATTGGTGGCTTTGAATTTGGAGAAATTTTTCTTGGCTTAAGTGTTTATGCGGTTGGACGGAAACAATGTCCATACCTCTGAATAACTTTAAAGAAGAATATGCATATATAGCTTCCAGGGTCCCTGAATGATAACGAGGGAATTGACCCTTTACTTGAAAGAAATCTTGAATCATTCATCTGCCCTCTCTTCATCAGATAGTGTGTCACCTAGCTAGCCTGACCACTATCTGACTTCGTCTCTTCATCATACGACATATCAACCGACCAGCCTGATCATTTGACTTCATTATAATGACATACGTAGTCGAAGCAGAATCTTTAGTCTGTGAGGGTTCGATTATCGATGTCCAGTTTCCATTCCCTATCATCATTAGGCCTAGGGTGCCAGGCAAACGCAACCCATTAGCCTTTAGTTACCCACACGGATATACTTTACAAGTATGGGGTAAGAAAAATGAAGTCTTTTTCTATCTATATAGGATTTACCTTGGCGCGTTAGCGAATTTGAATAACTAACATCTGTCCAAAGAATGCTCGATTCTAGTACAACATTTTCACATACATCGGATCAAAAGATCATACGTTACTTAGCTTTGAAGAAATTGAATCATAAATATTGACATAAAACTATCTCGGATATATTACGCATATCGAAAGAATGATCATGCATATTAATTGAAAGAAAGTAGAGTGAGTATATACTTACCTTGGTCCTCAGCTAAAAATCAAACTCAATTCACTTGTGAGTGGGATACTCTGTAAAACATGCATATAACATAAGAAATCTATATTTTTGAGAAAAATATGAGGAAGATGCAAGTGTGTTGTCTGTGAACTTTTAAATGTCTAAAATGACATTTTGAACATTTGAGGTTTAATAAATAATTAATAACATCTTAAAATAATTTAAGAAAATAATATTTTATACTTTCAAGGCAAACTGCGCATTAGTGGATAAGCATCGAAGCATAAAAAGTGGTCATCAGGGGTTGCAGTCTCGTCCATTAGGGGATGACTGCTCGTCAGGGAATGACTGACTGCCAGGGAATGACTGCCCGTCAGGGGATAGACTTCGACCATCAGGGGATGACCTTCGGTCATCAGGGGATGACCTTCGACCATCAGGGGATGATCTTCGGCTATCAAAAGATGACCTTGATCATCTCCAAACTCCTCGGTAGATTAATTGACTACCGCCAAACTCACTTGGTTGTTGCCAAACTCCTCGGAGAAAAGTTGTTCAGCGCCAAACTCTGTTGGCTATCGCCAAACTCTTCGGAAAACATTTACTCATCGGAGACTAAGAAATTTCTCATCAGAGACTAGCAAAAATTTTGTTCATTGGAGACTAACAAAAAAAATTGTCTCGTCAGAGACTAATATACTTGCCTATAAGAGACTAAAGGGATTTCCTCCATCAGGGACTAAGAAATTCCTTCCTCGGAGACTAAGGAAATCTTCTCATCAGGGACTAACAAAATTTTTCCATCAGAGACAAATTCCAAGACTGTCGAAGACTAACTTGGAATCTCCCAGGGATTATTTCCACGGTTAGAGGCAAACTTCACGCTGACGGAGACTAAGCTAGGACTTGTCTCTGATACAAGGGTGACTTTATCGCTCAACAGAGGGTGGTGTTATCACCAGGTGACCACGACTAGGGCAACTCTCAACGTCTCTTCTGTAGTCTGTAACATTCTTATCGTGTACCAAAACTCATAGACGTTGCTAAACTTGAAGGGCTCAGGTTGAAGAAAACTCAAGCATGGTGTTCTCATTACTAATAAAATGAAATGTTCGGTAGTTGGTTGTCTACTAGGTGGTTGCCAACAAATCTTACTTTCCTCTTGGGTAGCTTTAAAATAAAAGGCATTAATACCAGATGTTAAAAGCATGCATTAAGTTATACTTTTGAAAGTGAATGAACCTAGTATGTTCAAAAACATGGCATGCGTAACAGAACAAAAAGTGCAAGAATAGAGCAAAGCTTTAATATAGTGTTCTTACCCTTTTTGGCTGCAAGGAAGAAGTTAAAAGCTTGGGTTGTCCCTTTAGAAAGACAGTTGTTCTTTGAGAGTGAGCCTAGATTTTGTGGGTGGTTTGCTGTATGGAAAATTTATGAAAATGGTCTAAGGTTGTATCCAGAAGATATATATATATATATATATATATATATATATATATATATATATATATCACTTGTAGAGCAACAAGAGCGGTTGGATTGTTTAGAAATAGATTTCAATCGTTTGCTGTGAAAGAAAATAACAAGCTTTAGAAGGAAGTGATTGGTGAGAAAGGGTGGATGCAATGGCTGCTAAAGTTAGTCAATCATCAATCATAGCCAACAATCCAGTATACTGTTGGAGTAGATTAGCTAGTTTGACGGGTCACGTGCTCTCAATCCTAACATAGTGTAATTAATACTCTTGTCTCACTGCCGTCTTTGGTTTAAAAACGGGTACTGTAGCCGTGTGTTGCCTTCCCCACGTGAGAAAATATATGCTTACTCTTGATAAGTGCTTGAATAAAATAAAGGGAAGTATGATAATAATAAAATAATCATTACAGGGTTTGAGTTCAAAAATATATTTAAAAAAAAAATTTGGACATCACATTGTCATAAAATTTCCTTTAAGGTATGAATTTATTATTCATATCAAAAATAATAACAAAAATAAAATAATAAAAGAAAATAATTAAACCTTCATACATAAAATTAATATAAAGTGACATAAATCATACAACAAAATTCATCTTATTTTTCGGGTTCTCACATCCTCCCCCCCTTAAAATAAGTTTCGTCCTCGAAACTTGACTAGTTAAAAAGATGGGGGTACTTTTGCATCATCATTTCTTCTAATTCCCACGTTGCTTCTTCAACATTGTGATTCCTCCATGATACTTTTACGGAGGGAATCTCCTTATTTCTTAGAATCTTAACTTGTCGATCCAGGATTTGTACTGGAATCTCTTCATAGCGTAAATCTGGCTGAAGCTCAATCAGCTGGTAATCGATGATGTCAGCATGATCCCCTTTATAGGGTCGAAGTACTGACACATGAAAAACATCATGCACGTGCCCCAAGGCTGGGGGTAGTGTCAATTGATAGGCTACTTCACCACGCGTCGAAGTATCTCAAAAGGCCCAATGTAGCGGGGGCTTAGTTTCCCCTTCTGTCCGAAATGCATGACGCCCTTCCATGACAAAATTTTCAGCAGTGCATGACCTCTGATTTCTAATGTTTGATATTTCTGATATCGGTCTATGTACTACTTCTGTCGGTCTTGTGTAACTTTCTTTCTCCGTCGGATGACTCTGATTGCATCTTCAGTCTGCTAAACCATCTCTGGTCCCTCAAGTTTTCTTTCTCTGACTTCGTTCCAATATAATGGTGTCTTGCATTTCTTACCGTATAAGGCTTCGAACGGGGCCATACCGATGCTTGTGTAAAAACTATTATTGTAGGCAAATTCAATGAGCGGTAGGTGTTCATCCTAGTTACCACCGAAGTCCAATGAACACGCCCTCAACATGTCTTCCAAAGTTTGAATTGTCCGTTCAGATTGTCCATCAGTCTGCGGGTGGAATGCAGTACTCATGTCCAATCGGGTCCCCAAATAGTCTTGAAAGCTACGCCAAAATCTGGACGTGAAGCGCGGATCGCGATCTGTCACAATTGAGATCGGTACTCCATGTTGGCTTAGAATCTCCTTCATATACAGCTTGACTAACTGATCCATCTTGTAGTTATCCTTGATGGGCAAAAAGTGAGCAGACTTGGTTAACCTATCCACTATTACCCATATTACATTAGCTCCCTTCAATGTTGTCGGTAGTCCAACAACGAAGTCCATTATGATGTATTCCTATTTCCATTCTGGGATATCTAAGGATTGTAGCAATCCATTCGGCCTTTGATGTTCAGTTTTGACCCTTTGACAAGTGAGGCACGTACTGACCCATTCAGTTATCTCTCTCTTCATGTTCGGCCACCAGAAGTTCTGCTTCAAGTCCTGATACATCTTTGTCCCTCATGGATGTACAGAGAATCTGGAATTGTGAGCTTCTTGTAGTAATTCTCTTTTCAGTTCCACCTTGGCCGGAATCCAGATTCTATCCTCAAATCTCATTAAACCATCGTCCTGGATTCGACATTTTCCATCTCCTCCTTTGATAAGCTTTTCTCTTTCTTCTGCGAAGTCCTCTTGAGCTGTCTTGATTATGTCCAATAGTTGCGGTCTCGTTCTGACTTCTTCTTCGATTTCCCGTCTCTGCCTTGTTGTGATATCGTTCAGTTGTAATCTCTCCAAATCCATCCTTACTTCTTCCTGAACTATCATCACGTCAGATTTCTCTCGTCTTCTTAGTGCATCAGCTACCACGTTTGCCTTACTAGGGTGATAGTGGATTGAACAGTCATAGTCCTTGATTAACTCCAACCATCACCTTTGTCTCATGTTTAGTTCCTTTTGTGTGAATATGAACTTCAAGATTTTATGGTCAGTATAGATCTCACATTTCTCCCCGTACAAGTAGTGTCTCCAAATCTTTAGGGCGAAAACGATAGCAGCTAACTCCATATCATGAGCTGGATATTGTTTCTCACAATCCTTCAATTGTCGAGATGTATAGGCGATGACTTTGCCATGTTGCATCAGGACAACTCCTAGTCCATTCAGTGAAGCATCGCTATAGACAACGAAGTTTCTTTTGTCATTTGGTAAGTTCAACACTGGTGCAGTAGTCGACTTCTTCTTCAGCTCTTGGAAGCTCTTTTCACATTCTGGGGTCCATACATACTTTACCGTCTTCCTTGTCAGATTCGTCAACAGAATTGGCAATTTGGAAAAGTCCTGAACGAATCTACGGTAGTAGCCTGCTAATCCCAAGAAGCTCCGTACTTCAGTAGGAGTCTTTGGTCGCGGCCAAAGAGTGATAGCTTCGATCTTCATGGGGTCCACAGACACGTCATGCTTGTTGATCATGTGACCCAAACATCTTACTTCGCGAAGCCAGAATTCGCATTTCAAGAATTTGGCGTAGATTCTTTCATGTCTCAGCATCTCCAACGCCATTCTCAAATGCTTGGCGTGTTCTTCTTTCGTCTTGGAGTATATGAGAATGTCGTCGATGAACACAATGATGAATTTATCTAGTTATGGCTTAAAAAATCGATTCATCAGATCCATGAAAGCAGTTGGGGCATTAGTGAGTCCGATTGGCATTACCAAGAATTCGTAATGGCCATATCGGGTCCTAAATGCCGACTTAGAGATGTCTTCAGCTTTGATCTTCAGTTGACGATATCCCAACCTCAAGTCAATCTTTGATAAGTACTTTGCATCCTTGAGTTGATCAAACAAGTCATCGATCCTCGGTAATGGATATCGATTCTTTACCGTTATCTTGTTTTAACTCTCTATAATCAATGCATAATCTCATTGATCTATATTTCTTCTTCACGAACAAAATAGGTGCTCCCCACGGCAAGACACTCGTTCTGATGAATCCTCGATCCAACAGTTCTTACAACTGCACCATAAGTTCTTTTAATTCGGCAGGGGTCATCCTGTATGGAGCCTTGGAAATCGGAGTAGTCCTTGGTACTAGCTTGATCCCAAACTCTACCTGTCTATCGGCGGTAATCCCGACAACTCTTTCGGAAACACATCTCGAAAATCCCTCACAATGGGAATATCTTCTAACTTCGGTGCTTCCTTCTTGGCATCATGCACATAAGCTAAGAATGCCTCGCATCCTTTACGTATCATCCTCTTAGCTTTTATCATGGTAAGGAAGTGAGACGACTTGGTAGTCTTACTTTCATGAAATAACACCTTCTTATTTGAAAGTGTTTTCAAGGAAACCTTCTTCCTCATACAGTCTATATTAGCTTGGTACTTACACAACCAATCCATGCCTAATATCATGTCAAACTCTCCCAAAGGGAAAAGTATTAAGTTTGCAGGTAGGTTATGCTTGCCTATCTTTACATTGCAGTCAGATAGCATACTATGAACAATGAGGACTTCTTGGTTGGCTATTGTAACTTGGGGCTACTGTTGAGGATGGTATTCCAATCTGGCAGTGGAGGTTGTCTGATTTCAACAATTCAGCGAGAAGTGCCTAGGCTGGTGGCATTTGTAACACGTGTCTGTGCCCTTCAGATATGGGGATGTCCCATGATTCCTTCCATAGTTGGCACAAGAAGTGCCTCTCTTCTTGTTGTCTCCCCCGCTGCTATTACCGAAGCTCCCCTTCCTTTTATTATCATTTTGGTTCACTCCCTCTTCTTGCTTTATCATCAACACATTTGCATGTGGTCTACTGTTTCCTCCACCATTTCCTCTTTTGTTCTGATGGTGGTTGTTGTTGGTTCCCTACTTCTTCTCATCCTTCCAGTTTTCCCAGTTGAATTCCCTGAGCGTTTTACCGCTCCTTTTTGCTACCTTCGTCCACTGGACAACTTCTGCGTAGGTGTCCAGGCATAGAACAACAATCTTGTCCTGAAGCCAAGGGTTCAAACCGTATTCGAACCTTCTTTCCTTTCTCCTCTTGGTATCCACTAGGTGTGGAACATATCTCTAAAGCTCGTTGAATTTCCTCTTGTACTCCTCCACCGTCATACTTCCCTATTCTAGTTCGAGGAACTGCTTTTCAAGATCGTCAGTAGCGCTGATCGAAAAGTACTGGTTGTTAAAGATCTCTTTAAATTCTTCCCAGGTGAAGCCTTGATCAGCTGCTTCCCCTCCTCTGGCTACTAGCTTTTTGGCTAGTTCTAACCGTTCTGTGGCTTCCCACCAATAGTTCGCTTCTTCTCCTTTCAGCAAGTATGTGGCATACTCAGTCTTGAGGTCCTCATTTACCCCAGAAATTCGAAAGTCCTTCTCTACTTCTTTGACCCACATTTGAGCAACAGTGACCTCCTTCGCCATTGAAAGTAGGCAGGCAGCAATTTGTAAAGTCCTTGAATGTTACCCTCCTAGGTTGTACTTGCAGTGGGTGCGTTGGGTTGTTATTTTGTTGAGCTGCTTCTCTAATCATGTTCATCAGTAGGGTGATAGGATTGTCTTGGTTTTCATTATTGTTGTTTCGATTGTCATTTGGGTTGATACTTCTTTGGTCGTCTTGACCATCCGCATTGCGGTTAGCGCTGGTGTTCCTAACTCGGGTAGTTTGTGGTCTTCGTACTGGAGGCATTTTCTACAAGTGAGCAAGTAAATAATTAATCTCCATAGTTCTTTTTCCTTATTTCATTCTCCCATCGTAAGAGAAAATTCATACAACACATATAAACTCATATCATGGCAATTGGATGCATTTGTAAATAATTCGTGCACAACTCGCAGGAGTTTTAAAGAAAAAAATCCCATAATATTAATGATATCAAGAGGGGTACAAAAGAGGGATTTATAATCTCACTTCAACACTGGCAGAGCTTTGATTGATAACTATGGGAGTCATGCCAAAATATACTTATGGCTACCGTAGCTATCATAACAAAAGAAAATCAGCTCTGAAGCCTAATTACAAAACATGGGGCTTGAATTAACATTATAAAATATATTTAATATAAGGCTTCGCGATCGAGTTCTTCCATCATTCTGCGCACAAAGCGGTACGCCTCCTTGACCTTCTACACAAGATTGTGTATCAAACGATCCCAATCGACTGCAGTGGTGTGTGGAAGCCTGAAGTAGTCGTTTACCAAGATCAAGGTCTCAGTTAGTGCTTCAGTGAGGGTGAAAGACACGTCTTGATATAAGACCTTCCAAATGTCAAGGAGTCGATTGGTCCTCTGATCTATAATAAAGAGATGCATCAACTCGTTGTTGTGTGTCTCCATTTCTGTCTGTATCATGCGAACTCTTCGTTGGAGATAAAGGCAGAATCCTTCTGGAAATGGTATGGGCACTGACACTTTTGAAGGCGGTGCGACAGGTGGGACGACTGGCGGGGCATCTGGTGGTACTACTGGTGGTAATGGTAGTATGGCAGATGGTGAAGCTGACTGCTCTGCTGATGGCAAAGTTGGAGCAAAAGATACAGTATGTACTGAGATAGAATGAGATCCTGATCGTGCTGGTGACTGCAGTGGCGTACCCAACCGATAGCGAGGAGGAGAACGACTCCTCGAGGGAACTAACGAATCTGTCCTCTCAGATGGGTTAGTGAGGGCATTGACATCTTCTAGGTCAGCAGGGTCATCGACATCCTCTCGGTGGGGTCTTCGTCATCTTTTGGATCTGTGGGGTCTTCAGCATCCTCCAAATCCTCGTTAGAGATCTGAGGAATCTCGAAATGTATCACTTGTATTGCCCTGGTTACCCTCTTCCGAGGAGTCACATGCCATCGGGCACCAAGGGGTGGTGGTGATCCACGAATAACATCAGGGTGTAGGCACTTGCGGCAGTTCGAAGGGCCGGCATCATCATACGGCGTAGGCATGACAGCAAGAGGCTGCTCGAGGGATGCCTCCTCCCGTGCCTCAACATCGTCTGTTATGGGGGGCAAGAGAGATGTCTGCATGTCGCGGGTGGTCAGGAGCATGCTCCTCGTCAGGACTAGTAATCATAGGGACTCCGTCCTTACCGTCACGTCTCAAAATCATCTATAAGTGAACATAGCCTATGTTAGTCCGGGAATATGTTTAACTTAACACAGAGTTTGACATGAATACTAACGCAATGCATGGCTTACAATAAGTCCTACTTAGGTCTTGGCATCCTATTCTAATCATATTCACTTATTTAAAATCTAATATATGAATTAATTCTCCTTTTAATTACGTTCTTAGTGTGAAACCCTATAGGTTATTATTACGTTGACAATAGTTTTATAATCATATTATAAAATTATAAACAGTAAGCGACATCTAGTAATACATCATTGTTACCCAAGTAATAATAATGTTGGTGATTCAACATAACCTTTTCTTGTGACCAATGTTTCAATGTAATATAATTCCTTTTAAGGCATAAAGTGTGTCATTCTCTTTATAATTTAATCTTTATTTTCTTGATCGATGAGTAAACTATAATAGACAAATTACTATTTGAGCATGACCATGTATTTCATAGTTCTACTCAATCAAGAGGCCCAAGGATATCACTCCTAAAATACATAGGAGGGACAAATTCTATCTAGATCATCCACATTCCTCACATGACTCATAATATAGCCAACAATCACCTTTATGGTCCATCCGGTTAAAGATGACTTTTGGTGATATCAAACCATATGAATCCTCGTGTAGAAATGTAATGACTTCAAGTCGAAGGACCATTACATCATTGTCACTATGAGAATATCTTATGACACTTCACTTACATGTAGAATTCTCATGGTGGGTCAATCTAGTACACTGTTCTCCAACATGTACTTATTTATTGACTTGATATCTCACATATCTATGGCCAATGAGATTTGGTCATCAGTCAATCTACATACTAGTCTCAATGTATCATTGTTGTCCCATTAATAATAATACTTGACTAGGGAAGTTTAAGAATATTAATACATTTTACAACTATATGATCTCATGTTCCAAGTCACATACTTGAACCAATGTAGTCTGTATTCATTATTCTAGGGACGTTTATTATCTTAACAATTATATCACTCAGTAAATTGAAGTATAATAAACTAAACATTATTTATTAAATCAAAACATAAGTACAAGTGTGTTGTGACAATTATCAAATAATTGGCTCCTAGGACATACACTCCAACAATATGCCAACCATAATCAATGGATAACACTTATCATATGACAACACGAAAGCTTTCAAGTTTAATGCTATGTATGAATGTATATGCATGTATGAAGTATGTGTGCATCACTAGTGGACAATTTTAAGCTATCAATATGGGGGTGGGGGGTGGGGGACGACTTACATACTCCCATCATTTAAGGGATTTGGTCCCCAAATCATTCCAACTCGAATAAGTGAGGGTACTTGTCTTGAATCTCATCTTTTTGTTCCCAAGTCGCTTCCTCTACATTGTGGTGCTTCCAAAGTACTTTCACTAGTGGGATAATCTTATTCCTTAGTGTTTTCTCCTTTATATCAAGTATTCGAATAAGATTTTCAACATATGACAAATCCTCACGAATCAGCACATATCGATCATAGGAGAACTCATGGTTGATCACATGAGATGGATCTGGCTGATATTTGTGAAACATAGAGACATGGGAGACATTGTGTACACCTACTAAAGATAACGGTAATGCAAGATGACAGGCAAGACCTGTAACCCTCTAAAAGATTTTAAATGGACTGATTTACAAGGGAGCAAGCTTTCCCATTTTCCCGAATCTAGTAACACCTTTAATTGGAAATACCTTTAAAAATACACGATCCCCCATAGAGAACTCTAACGGTCTTCTTCGGTTATTAGCGTAACTCTTGTATCAGCTCTGAGCAATACAAAGCTTTTCTTGGATTTCCATAACTTTCTCAATGGAATCTTGTACTAACTCTGGACTAAGTAGCCTCATTTACCCGATCTCATCCCAACAAATAGGTGATCAACATTTTCTATCATACAATGCTTCAAATAGTGTCATACCAATACTTGTCTGAAAGCTATTGTTAAAGGAAAACTTAATGAGGGACAAATGTTCGTCCCAGTTACCTTTCCAATCTATGGCACAGGCACGAAGCATATCTTTCAAAGTTTGAATAGTTCTCTCAGATTGGCCATCTGTCAGAGGATGAAAGGCAGTGCTAAAACTCAAGTTAGAACCTAAGGCCTCCTATAAAGATTTCCAAAAAGGTGATGTTAACCTCGGATCTCTATCAGATGCCACACTAATTGGATCACAATGTAGCTTTACAATTTCTCGAATGTACAATTATGCTAACCTTTCTAAAGAGTAATTCTCTCAAATAGGAAGGAAATGTGCAGTTTTGGTTAACCTATCCATAATTACCCATACTAAGTCATGTTTACAGCTCGTTTTAGGCAAACCAACAATAAAATCCATAGTGGCATTTTCCCATTTCCATTCTGATAGAGGTAGCGGTTGCAATCTAGCTAGTTTTCAATGTTTAACGTTTTACTTGTTGACATGTAAGGCATCTAGAAAGAAACTCTACGATGTCCCATTTCATACCATACCACCAATAACTACACTTTAAATCTTTATACATTTTGGTATTCCCATGATGGATGGTGGACTTACCACGATGTGCCTCATCAAGTATTGTTGGGTATAAATGATGATGATGCTTAGAGTTTTTGTTTGTGCATCTATACATACTCATGGAATTCTATAAACCTAAGTATTTTGCACACGTTTTGCATCCACTGATGATCAACTTAGTCATCAGGGGATGAAGTATTAAACACTAGGCAAGTCATCCGATGAAACTTCTAAAAGACTTGATAGTGAAGAGGAATGTCTGTTGTTACTCAAAAACACTTAAGTATTCCGCACATCAGACATTCTAAACAAAATCAACAAAGCTTTAGTGATTAAAACTGTCAGGGGAACCCATTAGGGGATGACAAAGGCAGACCAACCCGTCAGCGTCAGGGTATGGTAGTGGCAAGCCAAACTCATCAGGGGGAACGCATCAGGGCATGACAATGACATGCCAACCTATCAGGGGAACTCATCAGGGTATGATAGTGGCAAGCTAACCCATCAGGGGGAATGCTCAGCACTGCACTAGTGGATGCTTTGAGTCTTAACGTCAAGGGATCAAGAAGCACTTGGATAACTCAAGTGAAGGTTGAAGCACTGATCGAGTCTTAAACAAGACTTGTCATCAGGGGATATGGAAGCACTGATCAAGTCCACATCAGGGCTTACTATTAGTGGACAGTTATGACTGCATACACTCGTCATTAGGTCTTACACACAAATCAGTGAAGCTTGTTACAGAAGCAAGAGATATAAACTGGAAAGATATTTCTTGAAGTTTGGTGGTCCAATGACAACTCTTGATCATTAAATGCATGTAAATCAGGGGATGAAAAAGAAGCAACAAAAGTAACAGCAGTCTGACACATCATTCCTAAAGGACATCGATGTGACCTATATGCGGCTAAGTTGAAAAGAGCAGCACGTCTAAGCACGTGGGTTCAATTATTGATCTTCTATGTATGTAAAAGAGTTCTCGTTACATAGAAAAGGATGAACAACAATGAAAACAGAGAGAAAATCCAAAAAGGACAACCAAACAAGAAGCCACATAATGAAAACTAGAAGGAAGCTTTGTAATAGATCAATATAGAGATATTCAAAGAAAAGTAGTAGCTAGTGAGTGTTGAAAAAGGAGCTATAATTTTATTAAAGAAAAGTTGTAACTTGTTACAAAAATTGTAGCTGTTTAATCACACGTGTGGTTAAACAAATTTCCAGAAAAAATTCAAGTTTTAATACAACTATTTTAACTTGAATGCTGGTGTGTTCATTTTAAATTCATTTTAGTTTTTCTGATATTGTAGCTATTTTCAACAATGCTTAACAAGTTTTTTAAAGAGCGAACGTTTTGAGTGTTTGTATTAAACCCCCCCCCCCCCCCCCCCCCCTTAGAAACACTTGAGCCTATTTTTGTTCTAACAAGTATCTCTTGGTTTAACTTTGTATTATTTGGAACACAAACTCTATTTCTATATTGTAGTATCCCATCATCATTAAAAGTGATATCCATAGCCTTATCCAATCCCAAACTAGCTTAAATAACCTGTAATCCTGGATCCAAAGCTTGAGCATCTTTAATCTTATTTATTAGCACTGACTGGGTGGTGGTTGTAGCAAACAAAACCCCTTGACTGCATGGGACTTAATTCCATTCACTAACTTGTTCTAATAGTTTCCACTCCTTAATCATCAAAAAGGCCACACTAGGCTTCTGACTCAATGTATTAGTAACCACATTAGCCTTTCCCGGATGATAAAGAATTTGGCAATTAAAGTCATTTAGTAACTCCATCCACCGTCTTTGTTTCACATTAAGCTCCTTCTGGGAAAATGAGGACTTCAAACTTTTGTGGTCTAAAAAGATCTCAAACTCTACTCCATATAGGTAATGTCTCCATTTTGGTAAGGCAAATACCATAGCTGCAAGCTATAAATCATGTGTGGGGTAGTTCTCCTCATAGGGCTTCATCTTACTCAAAACATATGTTATCACTCGACCTCGCTGCATAAGTACACAACCTAATCCCCTCTTGGAGGCATCACTATACACTGCAATTTTCTAATTTCCCTTAGGTAAAATCAGGATGGGTGCGACGCTCAATTTGTCTTTCAATGTCTGGAAGCTATTCTCAGAGTTTGAACTCCAAACAAAAGTTTTTTTCTTCTGAGTTAATTGGTTCAATGGCCTTGCCATCTGGGGAACCCTTCAATGAACCTCCAGTAATAACCGACTAAACCAAGGAAACGATATACCTATGAAACATTAGTAGGTGCTTTCCACTTATTTATTGCTTCAATCATTGTAGGATCTACTGATACACCTGAACTGGAGACCATATGTCCTAGAACTTTTACCTCTGTACGCCAAAATTCTCATTTGCTGAACTTGACATAGAGTTTTTTATCCCTCAAGGTATCCAAGATAATCCTCTAGTGTTTCTCATACTCCTCAAAGCTCTTTGAGTACACTAGGATGTCCTCGGTGAACACAATAATAAACTGATCCAAGTATGGTTTGAAGACACGATGCATCAAATGCATAAATGTTGCTGGTGCATTTCTAACTCCAAAAGGCATAACCAAGAACTCATAATGCCTATACCTGGTCTTGAAAGCTGTCTTCGGGATGTCCTCGCCTTTAACCTTTAATTGATGGTAGCCAATTCTACGATCAAACTTAGAAAATACTATTTTTCCTTTGACCTTGATCCTGATCAAACAAATCCTCTTTGTGTGGTAAAAGATACTTATTTTTTATTGTCACTTGATTTAACTAACGGTAGTCGATACAAAGTCGTAGAGTACCATCTTTCTTCTTGACAAACAAAACTGGTGCACCCCAAGGATAAACACTTGGGCGAATTAAACCTCTATAAAGTAGATCATGTGACTGTATCTTCAATTTCTTAAGCTCTACTGGTGCCATCTGATAAGGAGCTTTAGAAATTGTTGCAATACTTGGAATCACATCAATCAAAAACTCTATCTCTCTATCCACTAGCAATGATGATATCTGTAGAGGGAACACATCCTCGTACTCCCTAATCAGTGGAATATCAGAATTTTTTGGCTCAGCTTTGCTTCCGTTGATTACATAAGCTATATGCCCTACACAACCTTTACCAAGCATCTTCTGAGCCTTTATTCCAGATATGAAAGGCACCTTTGAACCAGGTTGAAACCCCTTTACCATGAATGGCTTTCTATCCAGGATACTGAAAGTAACCACTTTGCTTTGTCAATCCATAGAGGCATGATGAGTATATAACTAATCCACACCAAGCATAACATCAAAAACCATGGTCAGTAACATAATAAGGTCTACTAGAAGCTCTGTACCACATACCATCACTAGGCAGTCCCTGTACACTCTGTCGGTAACCATACTCTCCCCCAAAGTTGTGCTAACCTCTAACAAGTAGGGCAACTTCTTGGAATCCATATCCAAACAATGTGTGAAGTGTGTTCCATATCCATGATGAGTATATAACCGATCCATTCCAAGTATAACATCAAAATCTCTGACTGATAACACAATAAGGTCTATCAGAAGCTCTGTACCACATACCATCACTGGGAAGTACCTGTACACTGTGTCGGTAACCATACTCTCCCCCAAAGGTGTGCTAACCTCTAACAAGTAGGTCAACTTCTTGGAATCCATATCCAAGAAATGTGTCAAGTGTGTTGCAATGTAGGAATGCAATTAACCGGGATCAACTACTACCCTAACTACATAATTATCTATATGCAATGATATGACAACTATTGCATTAAAGTCCTTAGTATCCTTCGTATCTAGGGAGTAAACTATACTTGTTTTCTTGAGTTTCTCTAGGACACTCCACGATGTCTCGGCCTATTTGCCTCGCCTCTTTTCCTCACGTTGTGGACAACTCTTTTTTTCGTGGTCCGGACTCCCACAAGTAATGCACTGGTTAAACTTATACTTATAGTTCTCCTCAGCATGGTTCTCACCACTATAATAAGTACAACGAGGCTTTGGAGCCGTGATAGAAGGTGCAGAAGCCTGAGAGGACATTGCTAGTTGTGTAAACTGGTGTAAAGGTCCTCTAAATCTCTTTCTCTTCCTAAAGTTAACATGGGAAGATGATGATAGCGGATGTACTAGAGCACTTGACACTGATGATGAAGTAATCTTTTGGCCCTCACGAAAGTCCTCTTGTTTGAGAGCCCTTTCCTGCATGGCTGAGAAGTTATCAACCCCTACTACAATCAGAGCCTCATGCAAGTCTCAACCCCTTAAGAAACCTCTTTGTTTTCCTCTCTTCTATATCAACTAGGTAAGTACAATGTCAAGATAATTGGTTAAATCATAAAGTATACTGAGCCACTGTCATGGAAGCTTGTGTTATCTGCATGAGCTCCAGTTCCTATTTATCCCTAACACTGAACAAGATGAACTAAGACTCAAACTCTGTAACAAAACTCTTCCATGTGAGAGAAGTAGATGTACTAGACCATTTTTACTTAATGGTCTTCCACCAATACTCTACATCATCCTCTAATCGAAAGATTGCAAAGGCAAGCGTATCACTATCACTACACTGGGTTGCCTCAAATAACTTCTCTATCTTTGCTAGCCACTTCTCTGCTAGATCGAGATCCAGTTCCCCCTAAAGGATAGTGGTTTCACCTTGAAGAACCTCTCTAAGCCACAATGATGTACTGCCTGAGTGGGAGACAACTGAACTAATGAAGCTGATGAACCAATTTGATCTAATTGCTCTTGAGCCCTTGAAGGACCATTAATAGAAACAGTTTCATATGTGCCCTCTGGAACCTCTCCCTCAAAGTCCCTCTATGTCTCACCCAATATATAATTAGACTCCCCTGGGCGATATGTAGGATTTGTAGATGTATGGTCCGACCCAGACCTTTTATTCCCTTGTCTATACTGTGATCGTTTCTTTACCATTTCCTGTAAGATATGATATATATGAGTGCAAATGCATGACTATATATGTTAGTCTTCACCCACATACACACCTTAAAAACTCCCAAAACTACCCCACAAAAGCTAGAAGAACTCAGGCTACTCCACACAGTTTCAACCTACATGATATGAAACATGAAAAGGGGTTAACAAAAGCTAAGTAGGGGGATAATATGATGCAAGACATGGTTACAATGGTATGAGTGTAATATGAATGTGGTAGAGAGATAACAATATATAAATAATACAACAACAATATATGGATAACAACAATAAAACATATAAAGTAGATACCATTCCAATCCACGTAGTATGCACATAGGGTACATAAGGGATGATAACCATACCTTGTCAATTCTCCGAGATACAACTCTAGATTTATTGTAGAAGAAAGTTCCCACCTTATCCTAAGCCAATTTGTTTACAAGGTACTGTCCAGACTTTAAGCCGACAACCCTCTAGGAGACCTAGCTAAATGGTACCGAAGGAATCTCCATCGCCTATTGATTTCTTTTTAGTACCTTTTCACCATCCCCTTGATTAAAGGTATGAAAGACAAAGACTCTAGACACCTTTATCTGATGTACCCCATTGGTACACTCAGAAAATGGTCTCCGCAATTTTCGGTCCTTCACATAATTTAACCGCATATGTGGTAGGATTCCACCCTTAAGAAGTGATCCCACGTGCTCGTTTGCATCATAAATAACATATATACATGACATGTCTATATTTGGTAAGTTGGATTGCCTAAATTATATCAATATTAATATGTCATAAATAATAATTAACACATGTAAATGCAAGCCTAGTATCCTCACGGCGCCACTAGATGAATCATGAAACACGTATGTATGCAAGGCATTTAATTAAACACATGGTGTGCACAAAGGAAACATATAGCTTTTATGAAATTAGCTATGTAAAACACTCTATCATGTAACCCTAAGGTCCACAATAGTCTCAAGATAACAAGTATGCCAACCATAATCAAATTGAAGTATCAAAAGTACTCATATATGCTAAAACCTTGAAAGTGGCCCTTTCGGCCTAAAACAACCTCCGAGCTTTCATAACGAAGTTTCAACCATATATTCATGTAGGGAATGATCCTATGAACTCTTATACATGAAGTAAACTAACTTTAAAACAAATTACCCCTACCTCAAAGTTGTAAACATGAAGAAACTGAAGAAACTAATCGGTGCAATAGCTAGAGCTTGCTTTTTTACTTCAATATTTACTTCTTGCTTCATCCTTGGTTTTTATTCTATGAATTGTTATGATTTTGTGTTAAAAATGATATGAAATGGGTTTAGGGTCTTCCTCTAGAATTATAAGGAATAAGATGAGAGAAAGGATGGTCTAAACATAATTTATATACCTTAAATGGGACCTATAACCAAAAGTCAAAAATAGGGCATTGTAGGGTGGCTGTTTCAACACAAACTTCGACCATCTTAGAGATGAAATCTCTACAAACACAAAACTATAAATTTATAAGAACTTTCAAGGTTTCTAAAAAATCAAGAATCAAACAATTTGGATAAGAAATGAGAGAGTTACAATTAATTTAATATGGCAGTTTTGCAAACTATCGTCAGGAGGGCAGTTGGGTTGAGAAAAGAATTAGCCCCTCTTAGAAATGAAATCCCTCCAAACTCAAAACTAAAACATTAGAGAGGACTTAACAAGATTTCCAACAGATCAAGACTAAAATCATTTGGATAAGAGATGTGAGAGATCTCGTCAAATGAATCTCATGAATTTTATGCTGAAATAGGGTCTTAGATCAGGATTTTGCACACAAAGGATTAGGGTAAAAGGAATATATGGTTGGAAAGATACACGAGTCTAGTTTCCAGCAAAAATAAAAACAATCAAAAACCTATTCTCTAGTGTGAGTAATTGCAATTCTCGCAATGGGTGTTTGGGCTGACTTACGCAAGACAACTTGCATGTTTTAAAGCAAGTTTTTGTTTAGTTTCTACTATGTTTGTTTACAACTATTGTATTTTGTTCATCGGTGGATGTTTTCTCATCGGTGGATGTTTTCTCCATCGGTGGATGTTTTCTCCATCGGTGGATATTTTGTTCATCAGTAGATATTTCTCCATCAGTGGATATTTGGTGCTAGTTTCCTCATGAATGGAAAACATTTATCATATGACAACACAAGCTTTCAAGTTTAATGTTATGTATGAATGCATATGCATGTCTGAATTATGTGTGTATTACTTTTGGACATTTTTAAACTATCAATATAAACGGTGTGGGGCGCTTACACCATGACCACAATATTGAAGATTGTAGATAGCTTAAGGAGGAAATCAAATTCCTCATTCAGAATGGACACCTAGAGCAGTTCGTAAAAAGAGAAGAACCACAAAGGGAGAGGGGAAGAGATAGGCGTGAAAGCTAAAAAGACCACCAAGAGACGAAGGACAACACACTGTAATCAATGTGATTTCTAGAGGACCTACAACAAAAGGGATAAGTAATTCCTCAAGGAAGGGATACACACATGAGGTACTTATAGTGGAGGTAACACCTAAAAAAGCTAGGATGAAGCAAGTTATCCCATTCTCTGATGACTAGGAAGGAATTAAGTTTCCACATGATGATCCCCTACTCATTGAGATGAACATGGGGAACTTTCTAGTTAAAAAAGTCCTCGTGGATAGTGGAAGTAGCGTGGACGTACTTTATTATCAGGCCTTCAAGTAGATAGGTTATCAAGACAATCAATAAAGCCCCTCAACTATGCTGTTATACAATTTCACAGGAATGGAAGCAAAGATTGAAGGGTATTCTATTGCCAGTAACACTAAGAAAGGCACCAAAACACGCCACAACAATGGCTAATTTTCTAGTGGTAAATGCTCATTCATCCTACAATATCATCCTTGGAAGGACTTCCCTCAATGCCTTTGAAGCCATTGACGTACCATATGAAAGTGAAATTCCCCCACCTTTAATGGAGTAGGAATGGTAAAGGCTGATTAGAGGCAAGCAAAACAATACTACTTAATGGCCAATAAAATGAATGGAGAAAGGGGTGAACCTATGCCCGTCAAAACAATATATATTTGAGATGAAGCGAGAGAGCAAGAGGGAGAGTCGGTTGCAGACTTGTAGCCAATTCCTTTAAGTGACACGAATCCAGAAAAAGATAACATTGGATCGAATTTAGACCCAGTGTTAAAGAAAGGACTCGTGGAATTCTTGAGGAAAAATGTGGACATTTTTGCTTGGACCGCAATGGACATGCCTGATATAGACCCGGAGATCATTACTTATAGGCTTAATGTGGATCCTACGAGAAAGTCGGTCAAGGACAAAAAAGAAGCTTTAATCAAAGGAACAAGAAGCCATTAATCAAGATGTCAACAAGCTGATTCAAGCAAAATTTATAGAAGAAATTAGATTCGTGGAGTGGATAGCTAACCCTGTAATGGTCAAAAAGTGAATAGAAATTGGAGGATATGTATCGACTTCACTCATGTTAACGATGCTTGCCCCAAGGATTATTTTCCCCTTCCAAGGATTGATTTCACCGGTGGACATGAGTTGTTAAGCTTCATGGATGCCTTCAGTGGCTACAACCGGATTGGAATGCATGAATATGATATCCTAAAAGTCTCCTTTGTGACAAATCAAAGATTATTTTGTTATGTGGTTATGCCATTTGGTCTGAAAAATTCTGGAACAACTTACTAGTGTTTGGTAAATAAGATCTTCAAACCCCATATAGGGAAGACGATGGAGGTTTATGTAGATGACATGCTGGTGAAGAGCATGAAGAAAACAAACCACATAGAAGATCTTCGAAACCCATTCGATATATCGAGTATGTTAGGTCCCAAAAGGAAAAATACCGGGGGGGGGGGGGGGGGGGTTGTTGAATAGTGTTTTTCAAAATTTAAGTCATGCTTGTAAAATTTGGAGTTTAAAACACTTCTTGCTTAATAAAAAACTTTCTTATATTTTGAAAAGAGTTAGTAGCGGAATTTATAGCAAAGAACCCCTTAGTTTTTTAAACCAATGGCTTATGGCAGCAATGTTAGTAAGTCTTTGTTAAATGAGTTTAGCAGGGACTGAGCAAAGCAAGGATAAAGAAAATAAACAATGTAAAAGATAAGCAGCAAAGTAAAGTGAGCAAGAGAATTTTTATAGTAGTTCGGTCTAAGCCTACTCCGCTCTTCTTCTCTTTACTTGAGAAGGCACTCACTAAGAATGTTCACACAGAATAATATACAGTAGGACACTTAGTCCAAAAAATACAATAGGTCACTTAGACCAGATAGTCACACAGACTAATAGCAGATGAAATATCTTGCTTGCTGTCTCTAAGCAGTAAACTCCTTGCTGAGCATATTAGATAGCACTTGTTTAGGCTTGAATTTGTGTCTTGCTGAATTCTTAGAATGTTAGATTGTCAAAGCAATTTTTTTGGTTGTTTAGATATCATAAATGAAATTTATGACTCCTATTTATACTACTCCAAAAATCTATCCGTTGAGAATTTGAAATAAATCTGTTGGAGTAGTACTGTCTTGATAATACCTTGTACCTTTACAGCGGTTCCTTGCTTACTTCAAAAAGATAGCTGTCTTCTAGTGCTTTTTGAAAAACTCTCTTGAAGTTTAATTGAGTAGGACAAAAGCTAGGGTCTTTTTTTGACAATCTTGCTTGGATTAAGGTAAGGGATCTTGCTATATCAATTCTTGCTTATTTCTATTCTAAGCAAGACTGTCCTTGAAATTTTCTTCACATCTTCAGCACTCTTCCTGATCGATGAGTAGAGTCTTCATTTGTGATCAAAATCCTTGCTTAACTAGCAGAATATATCCACCTAACAAGTTGGATATTTTTCTAAGTCCTTTTACATCATATAAGCAAGGACTATATTACATCATCAATTCTTATATCAGTTAAATAAATTCTTTGAGCAAAAGTAATATAAGTAGGGGTGCATCAACAGAGTAGATACAAGATGAAGATAAACCTAGCCAAATGCTTCTTCGAAGTAGCCTTAGGAAAATTCTTAGGTTTGATTGTGTCATAGAGAGGAATAAAGGCAAACCCCGAAAAAATCTATGCTATAATGGAGATGGCACCTCCACGTAGTGTAAAGGAGGTACAAAAGCTTACTAGAAGAATTGTAGCACTTGGGAGATTCATGTCAAAGTCCAGAGACAAGTGTTTGTCTTTCTTTAATGCTTTGAAAAAAGTAAAAGACTTCGAATGAAACCCTGAGTGCCAAGAATATTTTAAAGAATTGATACGTTGCTTGAGTTCGCCTCCATTGTTTTCTAAGCCAAAAGAAGGAGAAATCCTTTACCTATACCTCTCAACGTCAGATGTAATGGTTAGTGCTATATTGATCAAGGTTGAATACTGAGTGCAAAAGCTCTTGTACTATAACACTAGTA
Source organism: Centella asiatica (assembly GCA_014636745.2). Taxonomy (NCBI): domain Eukaryota; kingdom Viridiplantae; phylum Streptophyta; class Magnoliopsida; order Apiales; family Apiaceae; genus Centella; species Centella asiatica. The sequence continues at coordinate 4,568,425 of CM025782.1, forward strand.
AGGTGCTTCATGGTGCGAAGCTAAGGTACAACAAGATAGAGAAATTTATTCTTGCTCTTGTCATGACAACAAGAAAGCCTCATCCCTATTTCCAATCTCACCCCATTGTTGTGTTAATCGATTAGTCATTAAAAAAAAGTAATACGAAGCCTGCAAGCAAGCGGGCGCATGCTCATCTAGAGCGTAGAGTTGGGGGAATTCAATATCTTATATAAGCATAAGCCCGCGATTAAGACACAAGCTCTAGTTCCCTCCCATGGTACATCAGCCAGCTGAGGTAGTATCTCCTATTAGTTCCCCCGTTGCTTTTGTTGTTTCAGGAATTGACTTGTTAGGGTCATTGCCCCAAGCTTTTGGTCAAAGGAGGTATGTCATTGTCGCTATCGAGCACTTTACTAAATGGGTGGAAGTCGCTCCCTTAACTTCTACCACAGGCGCAAACATGTGAAGATTTTGTGTGGGAGTCCATCATGTGCTACTTCGGACTCCCTCAAGTCCTCGTTACAGACAACGACAAGCAACTCAAAAAAAGACAGTTCCAAGCCTTTTGTCGAAGGCTCAAACAAAGGTTCACATCAGTAGCGCACCATCAAGAAAACAAACAAGTAAAGGTGACGAATCACATCATACTCGATGGTATCAAGAAGAAAATAAAAGATGCAAAAGGTGAATGAGTGGATGAACTACTGGAAATACTTTGGGCCATAGGACAACAAGCATGAACACCACAGGGAAACCCCTTTCAACCTTAGTTTTGGGACCGGAGTAGTTATCCCATTGGAAGTTGGAGCGATGGGTAATAAATTTCAACGAAAAAGATAACAAACAAGGGCTAAGGGTAGGATTGGACCTTCTTGACGAAGTCCAAGAGGCTACTCAGCTCAAAGTGGAATAATATAAAAAAGCAAACAGCCAAGCTCAACAACACACGAGTCAAGGGACGACCGTTTGTAGAAAGGGATGAGTTAGGGCACATGGGTAATCTCCAGACATATTATCAATAGCAAAAGACCATGTTAAAGTTCTTATCCATATTCATTGTGTCCATTGCTATCTCTTGTAAGGCTTGAAGCCCAATAATTTCTTGTTAATAAAAGGAATGATTTCCCATATATGATTATACTTAAAAAGTATTGAAGTACAAATTAAGCAAGGCATGAGAGTAAAGTAATTCGAAGCACTTTCATTAGTAAAAACAAGTTCATCATGTACCAACAAAGAAGAAACATAAGGAAAACAAACTAAGTACTGAATACAAGAGAAAATAATCTAGGACTCCTCATCATCAGGACCCTCTTCCTCATCATCCTCATTGCCTTAGACTTCCTCATCCGCAACGTCATTAGGAGAAACTCTGCCTCCTTGAACTTGCTGAAGGCACTCAAGAAGCTCCTAAATGGATAAGTTAAAAGATCAATATCCCTAGAGATCTTCCCCAAAGGAACTCCAAGCTTGGCTGCTCAGATGCGGCACCAAACAAGGATGCAGTGGTAGGCTCATTGCGTCTGCGTACTCTTGCATGACAATTAGACGTGCAGTAAGCATAACCGACATTGTAGGGCTCATCGGAGTGATCCTCCATCTAGGTCTGGGCATCATCCTCGAAAGATAGGGAGGCCTTGTAGTCATCCACAACCTTGTGGTGGGCCCCCTCTAACTCAAACTGCAGCCCTGAAAGTTGCTCCTTCAATGCCTCAAGCCCGCTTGCATAATTGCAAGCAGCTTCATCAACCTGGCTCTAAACAGCCTTGTTGGTGGCCATCAGTCGCTCGTTTTTTTGCTGAAAGCCATCCAGCTCATCCTTTACCTTCCTCAACTCGATCTGGTTCTCGTTAAGGCGATTGGTATAAGCCATCACCCTAGAGAGCGCCTCCGCAGTATATACATAAGTCTACAAGGTAAAACAAAGAGTTAGAAAAGATAGAGTGAAACGCCATGAATGGGATTGATTTAAACAGAAAGGTAAAGTCATTCTGCTACAAGTTGATTAGCTGTTTGGGCCACCAGAACCTCAGAGGGAACACTTTGGACCAACTCTCGGTCCAAGGGAGGAACAGACTCCATTACGAATTTGGTCCCCATAGCGGAGTCCCCCAAGATAGAGTCACATCACCTGATAGAGACACATCGTTGGGCTGAGTGAAAACAGAGATCTGTTGGGAAGAAGGGGCGGCCCTTGAGCTAGAACCTCCACCCTTCCTCTTCTTGGAAGGGCCTTGGGGAGTAGAAGTGGAAGAAGGGAAGAGGAGGCACTCCCCATTAAGGGAAAGGGAACTATAATAGAGTTGCCGGCAAGAGTGGAAGAAGTAGAGGCAACACGAGACACTTTTTTCACAGCAGTTTGAACACATGCCTTCTCCCTTTTCTCAACCATGCGACGACCCGTTTACAAGTTTGTTATCAAACAAGTAATCAATCAGGTTAATAATCAACAAGTATTTATATATACATGGAAAAGGATAAAGTTAGATAAATACTTTCTTCGTTGGCGGGGCTAAGCTCGTGTGCGACTAGCACCTCCTCATTTAAGAGGTTCTACACATGGTTTTGATATCCCTTCGAGCAAGAAGTGTCACTAGCTCATCATCATTTGTTAATTCTCGAGGATCTAGGGTGTCGTCAATCACATACTTCACTCCAATTACCTTCTAGACGATGGATGAAAAAGAAGTCATTCTTCCAAGACCCTCATGAGTCTTTGAGGAAAGAAATAGAAAATAAGTGAATACCACATCTACGGTGGCAGAAATACACCCAACTCATGTGAAGCCTACTGTTACATCAAGTTTGGAAAAAGTACTTGAAAACAGGAGCAGAAGGATCCCTACTAACTTGTTTACCCCTAACCATGAAGCCAATAATGACTTTCCAACCATTGGGATGAATTTGAGAAAGGTGAACGAGATAGCTATGGAGTAATCTGTGTAAAGGAAATCTAAAGCCAAAATACATGGATTCTAAAAAGACACAAAAGTTAGTAACCACATTACAAGCCCTATCAAAGTCTATGATCATCCTAATTGAATAAGGGGAATATATAACAAAGAGAATGGTTCATTCAGGGTTTTGCTAGCATCCTTTAATTTGGATGATATAGTGAAGGCATCCAAATGGGCCAAAGAGGGGGCAGCTGATTGGACTTCCTCAACTATATCCCTATGGGAACCAGTGCCGAAGACCTCTATTGTTGGCCATGTCTAGGCAAGAGTATATTTTGGCGGATTGGGGCCCTAATCTCGGGTTGAGCCTCATAAGAAGGCCCAGAAACAACTGATTTTAAATTAGTTGGAGAAGAAATGAATTCAAATGAGTTACCTCTGCGGTCCATGATAAATAAGTTGGAAAGGAAGTGGGAATGGATCAAAAGGAGATTTGGTGAAGAACTTGTTGAAGATCTTTAAGAACACTTTGAAGAACTTTTGAATTCGTAGCAAAAGCTTGCTGAAAATTGTCTTTTGGTCATAAAATTATTGCGGGGAATCGCCTTCTTGGGAAGAACTTAAAGATAATTTGAGTGGAGATAATTTGTAAGTATGGGTGAAATTGATTTCACCCGAGTCTTTTTATAGAGGTTAAAAGTTCAACGGTCAAAATTCTAGCCGTTGTAAAAACTTGTGGAATTTGGACCATTAGATGAATCACTGAAATTTCAAGGGATTATCTCTAGATTATTCTAGAAGGTTCTATCCCTAAGTTAAAGAATGCCCATTGTGAGGCTTGAAGCAATGCCAGATTAAAAGGCCTAAGGGAAAACGGTCCTACAACCTAAGTTATGTTTCACCTGGGATGAAGCAAGAAACTATGTGGCATAACATGGAAAATTGTGGGATAAAAACATACGACTTAAGACCCATTTGCATAAGTGATACATGGGCACAACACTATAGTGCGCATGGAGGTGCCACATGGTAGGGAGGAGAGTTGTGTTGAGGCTTATGCCTTGTATAACCTACGGATTATTATGGTTAAGCCACGTGACAGGGGGCACTTATGGAACATACGACCTAAGTCGTAATGTGGTGTTGCCACATAGCCCACTTTTGTTACACTTCATGGGAAATGGTGTAAGAATGACATGTGGCCTCATGTAACCCATAATTAGGTCATAATATACGTACAACCAAATAGGACATGTGGATACGCCACATGGCATTATGAAGAAGAAGGATAAATTCCTCAAAAAGCATCACGTGTCCTTGAGAAACATACGTCCTAAGTCATAATGTATGCGTGACACGTGGCAAGAAGTGGATGCACAACGTCAAGAGTTTTCTCATAAGGACACGTGTCCTACTGAGAAAGCTTCTGGTTGAAAGAAGGTTAAAAGTTGTCACATGTCAACATAAAGGACCACTTTATGGCTTGAAAGTTCTTACGACCTAATTTCTCTCGTAAGAACGACACGTGGCAACCTTGGGGAGCATTCATAGTGGTTTAATGTGAGGAGAAATTATTCTAGGAAGTGAAAACATACGACCCAGGGTCAATATGAGAGTGACACATATGGGAGCCTAATTTAAGGTTAGATGAGAGGCTGCCATGTGTCTAAATCGAACCTATGACCTAACTTCTCTTCAGAAGCTGACACGTGGCAGCTAAAGGAAGGTATGGTTTAGATTAATGGGTGGAATGCCATGTGGCGTAGTAAAGGCTGAGCTTAAAACATACGACTTAACTCTCGTTGTGGGCTTGACATGTGGCACACCGAGAGGAGAGATAGAGCATACGACTATGGTCTCACCAGGGCACGACACATGGCACGCTCTAGTGATGCTACATCATCGTTAAAAAAAAAAAAAATTTTTTTGGTTATTCTAGTTATTGTTTTCTCTATAATTTTTTAATAATATTATTATTTGAAAATTAGAAAGCAAATGATATGGGGTGTTATCCCTAATACCCAGTTATATACCACTTAGAGGTAATGGGCTGATCATATAACTTTGTAACTTGTAAGGGAAGAAGTCATGTCTAGAACCTTCCGGTGATGTGCAGATAAAGATGGGGCTAGTAATAGATTCCCAATAGGACTTGGGTTGCTATATGATAAGGGTTAGGATTCTCATTTTTATTCTACTTCTATTAATTGTCTCCCACGATTATAAATAGATCTCATGAATTCATTATCAGGTACACAATATTTACCAGTATTATAACTTTCACTACTTTTAAGATTCTTACTTTCACACCCAAGAATCTTTCAATGGTTGCAACCTCACCTATTGGAGGATTTTTTTTGCAAATTTCATAGATCCGTTCAAGACCTGGTCAACATTTAATTTCACTCAAGTAAGTTGACACATCACACTGTTACAAATACTTTTAATATTCAAAAATCGTTGATTTCTTTCACAATAATTGTGTCTGTTAATATTTCTGTATAGTCAGTCAAATTTAGTAAAATATAATTGTTAATTTTATCTAACATATCATCTCTTAGTTTCTAAATAATTAATATTTTTTTAATTTAGAATTTCTTTTTCGTAGTATTACTGAGTTGTCTAAAAGTGGTACTAGGGAGTATTTTTTTACCATCTTCTTTTGGTTATTTTATAATATTTCCATATGTTGTATTTATATTACTAATGATTATGTTAACATTATCAAATATATTTTAATATTACTAAATGTTATTTTTAATAGGAGTATTTTTAAAATAACTTTGAATATTGTTAGATATTATGTAAATATATTACCGAATTAATTGTTTGTATTGTTATGACACTGATAATTGTGTTGATTTTGTCGACATGATAGACTTTATTATGACAAAAAAATCAATTGGAATTAGTTTTGTATTTTTAGTTATGCTTTAGATTTATACGCCAAAGTAAACATCAATTCTAAGGGAATTCAGTTAGAACTAAATTTTTTTCGACGAAATATTCTAGTAGAATTAATTAACTTGATGACCATATTTTTTATGGAATAACTCCTGTGAGAATAAATCCTTTTTTTTATAGTTTTCATGTGTATTTGAATACAAATATTTAATGCAACTATTTTTTTAAATCATCACCACACCTCAACTCATCCTATCCAACTCTAAAATACTTACCGTATATTTATAAATATAAATATTAGGTATATTTTTACATACTATTACTAAAATATCATCGCCCCACACCACCCCTACCATATACTCATTTTTACATACAATTTTTTTCAAAATCTATAACCTCACTTTATCTCACACTACCCCTAAATAATTATTGTATATTCATAATTACAAATAGTAGGTAATTTTTAGATACTATTTAATAAAAAAAACATCACTCCACCCTCATTCCAAGCCACATATATTTATTGTTTATTTATGAACTATGAACAGTAGGCATTTTTTATATACTATTTCTAAAAAATCTATCATATGATCCATACATACTCTATATCCATTACTATAAAGAGGAGGCATTTTATTACAAATTATTTATTAAAAAACCATCACTTAACTCTACCTTACCTAAAATACCTTTTATTTATTTATGAACTAAAAACAATAGGTATTCATTTTACAAACAATATACATTTTATTTTAAAGTTGTTATTTTATTTCTAACTTGTAAATAGTTGATATGTTATTTTACATAGTATGTATTTTATTTTTGAATCTATAAACAGTGGGTATATCATTCCAGAATTTTATTTTTCATACCTATAAACAATAGGTATATTATTCTAGACAGTATTTATTTTAGTTTTAGAGTTATAAATAGCAGGTATATCATTTTCAAATAAGAAAAAGAATAAGGAGGTGATGACAATGACAATGGTGATTGTGCGGCGATAATAAAACGGTGTACATCAAATTTGAAAAAAACACCATATGTATAATTGAAAAATAGGAGGACAAAGAAGAATAGGAAGAGAATGAGGCATCGACGATGAAGGTGGTTGTGCATTGACGAAGGTTTGGTCACACACAGTAGATCTCAAGGAGGAGAATGCATGATGAGGTTGTTGAGGTGAAAGAGGGGAATAAGAAGAAGAAGAAGAAGATGATGATAAATAACATAAGAGGAGGAGGTGACGACGGGAGGAGCGGAGGTGGGAGGGAGGGGAAAATAAAGAATGAATTTTATGTAAAAAAATGTTACTTATTTAGAAAGTAAATTATTTAGTAGTACTTATTGTTGGAGTGCATGCCCTAAAATCTAATTATTTAATAATTGTTATGGTACACTTGTAATTATGTTTTGATTTAATAAAAAATGTTTAGTTTATTATGTTTCAATTTACTGTGTCATATATAATTATTAAGATAATAAACGTCCCTAAAATAATGAATACAAATTATATCGGTTCAAATATGTGACTTGAAATATGAGATCATATAGTTACAAAATATATCAATATTTTTAAACATTCCTAATCAAGTATTATTATTAATAGGACAACAATGATAAACTAAACATTTATTTGTCATATATAATTGTTAACACTTATTATCAACTACAGAATATTAAATGTTAATAGTTGTTGCAGATAACAACTTGCAAGAGGTGGTTAGTCACCTCTGTCCAGGTTCATTGTATTTAGTCACCTCTATCCAGGTTCATTGTATCTAGACAAACCTATGTCCAGATTCATTGTATCTAGCCACATCTATCTAGGTTCATTGTATCTGGCTACCTCTGTCCAAGTTCATTAAATCTAAATATATATATGATATATACGAAGATCTTAGTTGCCTATAAATACTTATTCTCCTCTTATCTCCTATATATATATATATATATATATATATATATATATGTTAGACATATACATAAAGAGAGATCATATTAGATATACACAACCTTCAGTTTTTTTTATGCTCTATATAGAAAAGAGTAGAAAAGAAAAAAAATAGACAAAACAGAGAAAGAGTGATAAAAGTTGTTATTTGATTTTCTTTTGGCTAGTACCATATAAGGGAAGTCATTCATCTCCTTGGTTGAGTTATATGCTCATGTAGATATCTGTAGAAACTTAGTTCAGTTGGATTGAGCTTGTGGTTCATCACTATCTCCACCAAAGTTCAGAATTTGCGCATTGAACAAGTACTTTTTTATTAAATCTGTATTTCTTATTTTGCATGGATCTTGCGTTTATGTGCATGAAACTCTAACACTTATTTGTCCACAATTTTATAAATTTTACAGATTTATCTTTATCCTTTTTGTTTTTCTTGTTTGGGTCATATGATGTGGACTTTAAGACCATCTGCACTAATTTCCCTTAACAGATTCTCTATTTTAGAGAATCAAACATAACTTTTTATACATATAGAGATTCTCTATTTATCTTATCTATACTAGATTTTTTAATATATAGTATACCATAATAAAATATCAATATTTTAAATTTTCATTATTTACATTTGTTAATTCTTCAATTAATACATAATGATTTATTATACATTAAAATATATTATATAATAATATATAATATGTATAATATATATATATATATATATATATATCACATTCATATATTTAAAATAATTATAATATAATATTAAAATACCACTACATATAAATAATATATTAAATCTTATAAATCACATTTTAATATATTATAACATATAATATTAATATATTAATAATATTAATTTAATATTTGTATATTATGTATTATTGGTATATATTATAATATATTATATATTATATATGAAATACTATATAATAATTATAATATAATATAATATTTATATAATATAATAATAATTTTTATTATATATATGTTAATATTTTATACTAATGTATTAATTAATCAATATAATATTTTACTAATGGGTTTAAATATAAATAAAATATTAGTTTTTGTATTAAATGAAAATATTATATTATATTACAAATTAAGTATATGTATATTTACTAAATTAGGATTATAGAATAGTATAAAATATGATAAAATAATATTATAATTTTGATAAATGTGAATAGTGATTATATAGATTTAAGGATACATTGTTTATAATTATTAAACTAACTTTAAAATAGAAATATTTGTGCAAATAATAATACTTTCATATTTTTAATCAAAATTCTCTAAATATAAAAAATGAGATTTAGTTTAGAAAAATCGATCCGCTGCTTCTCGTCTTTTTAAAGCCCAGTTTCTCCCGTGAGAAATTGAAGTGATATAGACCGTCTATATAGTAATAACGGGAACATGCATAGTAGCAATTATCACTTTAAAGCAATTATGGAATACCATGCAAGAGAAGGGATAACACGTCCCACTGAGCACTCTCACTTTTTCCGCATGAGAAGTCATAAGTGATAACTAACATTAACGGTATCTTTCTTTTATTCAAAATGATACCACATCTGCTCTTTAAGAAAGAGATAAAAAAAGAAAAAACTTGTACACTCTGAAAAAAGGTTACATTTATAAATAAGTTTTATTTGTAAACAAATTATATATTGTACTATATACTCAGTATCATATTTTATAAAATTTATGGAATATGACACTTTAATATTAATGTGTATTAGCATACAAAAAATTATTTTAATAAGTAAAATTTTCATTGGTAATTCTACTTTAGTACTAAAGTTACTATCGAATGTACTAAAATTACTATCAAAAATACTAAAATTACGATAAAAAATACTAAAATTACTATCAAAAGTGCACAAGTGACTATCGAAAGTATTAATATGAAAACATATAATGCTTGTTTGACTAGAGTGAAATTTTTTCTGTTAAAAAGTACTAACATGTCTTTTTCTCTAAATTTTTTATCATTATAATTTTATTTCGAACATATAACAAAGTTCATGAAATAAAAGTTATGGGTTGAACATATAATTTTCGATTAAATATGTAATATTAACATCCGTAAAAAAATTCAAATATAACTTTTTTTTTTGTAAAATAGAGAGATTATAATATTTTGAAGTTCTAGAATTTAAATTTGATATAAGTATATGTTATTCCCAGATGAGTAATTGTAGAAAGAGTTGAATACAATTCATAAATTTGTTCTCCAATGTAAATATCACAATACAATCTGAAAATATATTACAGAAATGAAAACAAAGTAGATTGTATCGATCAATAAAGAATGAATTTTATTGATTTTGAATTTGAAATTACAATCTAGTTATCAAGAATTGATACCAGCTACAGAAATATGTTCAAGTGCGAAGATCTGCAATATATCTAGAAAATAATTTCTAACTTCTCAAGTTATGAAAAACTTACTTCTCAAATTCTATAAATTTTCTTTGTTAGATTATAGAGTATATAAATTCTCTCTCTCTCTCTCTATTTTTTTTTAAAAACTTTTCTGTAATCTGTAATGTTATCTGTATACTTTTTATACAACTTCTTATATTTGATTTTTTTCTACTTTTCAACAACTACTATGTTCAATTAGAACAATTTCTCTTAGTTGTAACAACTCTGTTAAGTGACATCATTGATATTTTAATCTCTTTACTTTCACAGATCAGCCCCCCAACATTGTAAATCCTAATTGTAACTCTGTTATGAATCTTGGTCGGTTTCTCAAGTTAATTCAGAGCTCAGAAATATGAAGAGTTTATTTGTTGATAAACTCAAGTATGAGGTGTGTTGTGTCAAGCCATTTGTCCCCTGATGACTTATTTATCGGTGTATATATATCCCGTGATATGACTTTATTCATCAATGGATATTTATCCCTTGATGAGACTTTATTCATCAGTGGATATTTATCCCCTGATAACTAGTTCATAAGTGGATATTTATCTCTTAATGACTTGTTCCCTAATAACTTTTCCCTTGAACAGTTTCGTCCACTTTTCAATACAATAAAGAGTCTTTGCCTTAGTCTCTGATAGTTTTAACAATAGTCTTTGATAATGCAATCCTTAGTCTCCGATAGAGTAAAGCTTAGTCTCCTATAGGCTAAATTCCTAGTCTCCAATATACTTGACTGCATGACTAACTTCAACTTTGTTGAACTCTCCCAATGCATTCTTAGTAGTCTTTGATGGTCACCTACAGTCTTTGATGGTAGTTTATGATAGTATATTACTGTAGGTT
>CM025782.1:4579453-4669253 GCA_014636745.2 Centella asiatica
TAGTACAATTCCAAGTTCTAACAATTCTAAGTATTATACATCATCATCAAATGTAATAATTCCTAACAATCTCCCCCTATTTGTGATTATCAAATGATAAGCATAAATCAAGGTTTAATGATGATGTCAAAACACAACCTTATAACACAACTTAGAATTGAAATTAAGGATGTGTAAACCTCATTGTACAATTTCTACCAGTTTTGTTCTGTTAAAAACGATAACTGCATTAATAGCTTTGTTGGCTTTTTTGTAGTTCTTCAAGTTCAGCCATCAATTTGCTAACATCTTTAACAATTCTCCATCTTTTTTCATCAAAATTACTCTTTACTCCACCTAAAATGATCATTCTCCCTCTTTTTGACATCAACATTTAATGTTGAAGGGTAGAAAAGGATAAATTAGGTTGACTTAGCACGAATAAATGTTTGAGTTCAGTTTGAAGACCATTGATCATGAAGTGTTGGAGCTTCACGTTTCTCTTTTCTGTGTTGATCAATGCTTCATAAACATCATGAGAGTATAACTGCACTTGATCCTTGTGTGATCAAATATTTTTGGTATGAGGTGTGCTACTATATCATCCAATACTTCTTTTGTTGCATACATCCAACCAAGCATTCACAATTTTTTCTTCAGTTTAATCTGCAGTTTGTGAGATCTGATAATCTATTTTGATAATGTCCAAATTAGACATGTCAGTGAACAATTGTTGTTCTGCATCTCCCGAAGTAATTATTTTCTTAGTATCCCCTAATGTCTGATTAGAATGGTGATCAGAGAATACATGAGCTACAAAGGTAGTAGTGTGCGAATAATTTCTCTCTATTCTTTTCTTTAAGGATCTGATCATTGCTCACACCCTCTCCTTTTGCCTGACATTTACAAGTCAGCCTCTCACACTCACTTTCTTTACATTTTTGTTTTAGTATCTTTTCCCTCACCTTTTTCCAAACAAAAGGTCTGACTCTCATTTTGTATTCTCTCAGGCTCACTAGAAATATTTAAACTTTCTAGTTGTGGATGACCTAGAGCGGTGTATATAATATAAGAACTAAGTGTTCTACATCAGTGGGTGTTTTATAAAGTACAATTGTATTATCCACTAATGAGTTGAGAGCTGTTATTTATGTTTCAGCTTCAAGAATTGACTTCTCTAATTATTGAACTATCAGAGAATCTGAAACCAATGAAATTATGAGATTTCCATTACTTCTAAAGAAATATCAAGAAGAGAAGAAGAAAAACTAAGGATAGAATTTGAATATTGGTTGCTACTCTTGAATAGAGAAAAGAGAAACATCAATGTGAGACCCTATGTGTGCATTTAGTGACAGGTTGATCATTGTTTAGAACATGTTTCTTTTTCTTCCTCTAAAAGGTATTTATAGATGTGATCATGGTAGACAAAAATACATGTGTACTCGGAGGTGGACTATTTTCAATAGATACAGCCTTTTGAGAGGTTGCACCTACAATATCCTTTTGAGAGAATAATAAGTAGTCTTCAAGGATTCTCATTATTCCTTATTTCTTCCTCTAAAATGCTCATCCTCCCCCTCTGCAATTGTTGGTTGTGGTTGCTTTTTTTTTACAACATTTATCTTTTAAGAGATAGAGGAGGTGGATTTTGTTATAAACTTGTATTTAGAGGGTTTTACTACTTGGGCAGAAGAAGTTGGACCATTACTAACATCCTTTATTGTAGAAGAATTAGAAGAAATAAAGAAGATAAACTAAGAAATTAAAATTTTAATTTTTGCTACTAGTAGGTAATTATCCACTAATGAGTAATTCATCAGGTGATTAATTAACCACTTCAACTTTTTATCATCTGATAATTTTAAAAAACAATTATCTACTACTTCATTTTATTAGACTTATACAAGATTTTCAAGGTTTTATTCACTATAGTTGTGCATACCTAACTCACTAATTACCAACCTGTTAAAGGTGGCTTTATCCAATGGTTTGGTGAATATGTCTGCAACTTGCTTCTGAGTGGGAACAAAATGAAGTTCCACTGTACTATTCATCACATGTTCTCTAATGAAGTGATATCTGATGTCTATGTGTTTTTTCCTAGAGTGTTGCACAAGATTCTCTATAATGGCAATAATACTGGTGTTATCACAATAGATAGGAATTTGATTACAAACCATACCATAGTCCATTAGTTGAGTTCTCATCCACAAGATCTTAGCACAACAACTCCCAACATCAATGTATTAGGCTTCAGTTGTTGAGGTTGACACAGAATGTTGTTTCTTCCTAAACCATGACACTAGTTTGTTTCCAAGAAATTGACAGCTTCATGTTATGCTTTTCCTGTTTATTTTTCAACCTGCATAATCTGCATTTGAGTAGCCTATTAGTTTGAATCCAAATTCTCTAGGATACCAAATGCCAAGATTTGAAGTACCCTTAAGATATTTGAATATCCTTTTTACAACAATCAAATGAGATTCTCTAGGATCAGCTTGAACTCTAGCACACAGACATGTAGAAAATACTATATCTGGTCTACTGGCAGTTAGATATAAGAGTGAGCTTATTATACCTCTATAACTTGATATATTAATTTTCTTTCCTTTCAAATAAGTATCAAGTTTAGTGGATGTTGGCATGAGTGTTTTAGCAGTTGAAACATCTTCCAAATTAAATTTCTTTAAAAGATCTTTGATGTATTTTGATTGACTGATAAAAGTACCATCAATGGTCTGTTTAACATGTAAACCTAAAAAGAAATTTAGTTCACCCATCATGTTCATCTCATATATACTTTTCATCAGAATTGAGAATTTAGAACATAACTTCTCATTAGTAGAACCAAATATAATATCATCTACATAGACTTGAACAAGTATTTTGTCACCAATATATTTTCTATGAAATTTTTTATCTACAATACCTTTTGTGAAATGATTTTCAAGTAAAAATTGAGATAAAGTATCATACCATGCTTTTGGTACTTGTTTAAGTCCATAAAGTACTTTGTCTAACCTGTAGACATGATTGAAAAATTTCTGATATTCAAAGTCAGGAGGTTGCTGGACATACACCTCTTCTTGTAGTTCTCCATTCAGAAATGCACTCTTTACATCCAGTTGGTACACTTTAATATTTACATAGACAAGGAATATCTTGATTGCTTCCAATCTTGCTACTGGTGCAAGGGTTTCATCATAGTCAATCCCTTTTTCTTGTGAATAACCTTTTATAACCAGTCTGGTCTTGTTCCTTGTCACTGTACCAATTTCATCAAGCTTGTTTTTGAAGACCCATTTAGCACCAATTATTGATTTGTTCATTGGTTTTGGCACTAGTCTCCAAACTTTGTTTCTTACAAACTGATTGAGCTCCTCTTGCATGACAATCATCCAATCAATATCTTGTAATGCCTCATCAACCTTTTTAGGTTCAATCTTTGAAAAAAAGTTGAGGTATATGCATTCATTCTGAGTAGCACTTCTTGTTGTCACACCTTCAGTTGGATCTCCTATAATCCGCTCCATAGGATGATCTTGTATCCATTTTGTGTATGGAGGTAATCTTCTTGAAGAAGAAGTTTCATTTGTTCCTTGTCCTCCATGGTGTAATGTGCTTTCAGTTTCTTGAGAAACTCCCCCTAATTCAGAGAATATTTCTAAATTGGAGTTTGAGATAATCCTTGATTCATTATCCAGTTATAGTGGATTATCTGCTAATGTAGTGCCATAATCCACTAACACATTATTATCTTCTGATAAGGCTTTCTCAGCAGATAATGAATTATCCATTGGCAAGATAGCTTCGTGGGGTTCAACTTTATCATCTTAAGAGTCTAGAAGATCCACTTCATCTTCATTCTAAAACCTTAGGATTTCATGATTTCCTTCATCTTGCATTCCTGTTATCTTCTGATCATCAAATGCAACATGAATAGATTCCATTACAATGTTCAGACTAAGGTCGTAGACCTTGTATGCTTTGCTTGTTAGAGAATAACCTAGGAAAATTGCTTCATCAACTTTAGGTTCAAATTTTCCTAAGTTCTCACATCAACATCTTAGTACAAAGTATCTGCCATCAAATACATGAAAAAAATTTAACATTAGGTTTCTTGCCTATCATGAGCTCATAAGGAGTCTTGTAGTGAGCTTTATTGATCAAGGTCTTATTTTGAGTGAAACATGCAATTGAAATTGCTTCAGCCCAAAAATAGGTAGGAAACTTGACTTCTTTAAGCATGGTTCTGGCAGCTTCAATCAGAGTTCTGTTTTTCCTCTCATCTACTCCATTCTATTCAGAGGTTCTTGGAGTAGAAAATGTGTGAAATATTCCTTTGTCTACATAGAAACATTCAACTTTGGAGTTCTTAAATTCTGTTCCATTATCAGTTCTTAGAACTCTGACAGTCAGCCCAGATTCAGTTTCCACTTTCTTGATGTGATTAATCACCAACTGGGCTGCTTTATCCTTGGCACACTAAAATTTTACCCATATGTATCTGGTGAAATCATCAACTATCACCGGAGCATACCTTTTCTTTGAGATAAAGATAACATTTATAGGTCCAAATAAATTCATATGAAGTAGTTGCATTGGACTTGTAATTGATGATCTCTCTTTGCTCCTTAAGGAAGTCTTCTTTTGCTTCCCTTTCTGACAGGCTCCATACAAACCATCTTGAGTCTATTCTAGTTGTGGAAGTCCTGTCACTAATCTTTTCTTCACCAGAGTGTTGATTATCTTAAAGTTCAGGTGAGAAAGATTCTTGTGCCATAGGCAACTTTCATCTATTGATACTTTACTATAAAATCATGTAGATTGATCTTTATTTGATGAGCCATAGTTAGCTATGTAGAGGTTACATTTGCTAACTCCAATTAGACCTATTTTTCCATCTTTGATGTTACTCATCAAGCATTGTTTATCCTTGAAAGTAACATGATAACCTCTGTCACACAGTTGGCTGATACTAAACAAGTTATGCTTAAAACCATCAACTAGTGTTACACATTCCAAGATGACATTTTCATTTGTGACTTTGACATATCCCAAGATATATCCTTTATTGTTATCTCCAAAGGAAACTCTTGGACTAACTCTCTCCTCATACTGTGTCAGCAAGGTCTTATCTCCAGTCATGTGTCTTGAACAACCACTATCCAAGAACCAAACTTGTTTGTTCATGCTCTTAGTGCCCTGAGACAAGCTACTAGATCCATATGTTGTCCCATCAGATGATATTTCCATAAGTGCAAGATTGAATTCCTCATCATCTAACTGGTCTGAATCCACCTAATCATTTCCCTCTACAATGAATGTTTTATTCTTCTTGTTAATGACTTTCGAATATTTCTTTTTGTAGTAGTCGTCATCCTTCTTAACTTCTCTAGTCTATTTGACAGACTTTTGCTTGTTGCAATCATTTGCAAAGTGTCTAAGCTCTTGACAGTTGTAGCATTTAATCTTTGATCTGTCAATAGCACCATAGTGGATAAGCGTCCTTGTTGGTGGTCTTTCTGAAGTCCTTGCCCTTCTTGAACCTAATCTTCTTGAACTTCCTTGCCAAGAAGGCCATGGTTTCATCAACAGCCTCATGTTCCTTTGGAGTATAGATTCCATCTTCATCATTTATACTTTCAGCTTCATTTGCCTCAGCTTCACTTTTCTCTTTAATGAGAACTACCTTCCTATGAAACTTCTTGCTCAAACCTCCAACCATAAGTGCCACTGATTTTTCAATTCTGTGGTCTTGACTTAGACTTTCTCTCTGTAGAATCTCTAACTCATAAGTTTTGAGGTTTCCAGAGAGTTTCTCCAAGGATATTGAGCTCATATCATTGGCTTCCCTTATGGTTGTGGTCTTAGCATCCCAACTCTTCGGCAATGCCCTTATGAATTTCAGATTCACATCACTGTTGGCATAAGTTCTGCCAAAGATCCTCAAGTCATTGATCAACCTATTGAATCTATCAAATAAGATTATTAGAGACTCACCAGGTTTGCTCATGAACAACTTATACTGTTGGAACAACAAGGACTGTTTGTTCTCCTTCATTTCCTTAGTCCCTTCATACAACACTTGTATTATCTCCCAGACTTCTTTGGCAGACTCACAATTAATGACACTGTTAAACATGTCATTGTACAAACCATTATAGAGAATGGTCCGACTTTAGCATCCTTTATGGAGTTTTCCTTTTTCTTCAGTTATGATTTCTTTTGGGAGTTTGGGGATTGAATGCTCAGGGACTACTTGGCCATCTATTGTTGCCAAGGGAATAAACTTCATTGGTTTAGGAGATCCTTCTTCCAAGATTGTTATGAAGGAAGGATCTGTAGATTTTAGATGCATGTATATCCTTCTCTTCAATAGGAAATACTCTTCCCTTACCAATAGCGGGATCTTCATATTTTCACTTTTGTTACTCATCTTGATCTTCTAGTAGGTATGTCAACTAGAGGGCTCTGATACCAATTGTTATTCCCGTGTGAGAAATTGTAGAATGGGGAATTCACAAATTTGTTCCCCAATATAAAGATCAGAATACAATCTGAAAATATATTGTAGAAATGAAAACATAACAGAATGTGTCGATCAATAAAGATTGAATTTTATTGATTTTGAATTTGAAATTACAATTTGGCTATTAAGAATTGATACCAGTTACATAATATGTTCAAGTGTGAACAATTGCAATCTAAAAAATAATTTCTAACTTCTCAAGTTATAAAAAACTTGTTTCTCAAATTCTATGAATTTGCTACCTTAGATTGCAGAGTATATGAATTCTTTCTCTCTCTCTATGTTTTTTTTTTTTTATAAAACTCTCATGTAATCTATAATGTTATCTGTATACTTTCTATAGAACTTCTTATTTATGATATTTTCTGTTTTTCAATAACTACTCTGTTTAATTAGAGTAGGTTCTTTTTATCAGTAGTTGTAACAACTCTGTTAAGTCACGTCATTGTTACTTTAATCTCTTTGTTTTCACGAATCAGCTCCCCAACCTTGTAAATCATAATTGTAACTATGTTATGAATCTTGGTCGGCTTCTCAAGTTAATTCAGAGCTCAGAAACATGAAGAGTTTATTTATTGTTGAACTCTGGTATGATGTGTGTTGTGTCAAGCCATTTGTCCCTTGATGACTTATTCATCAGTGGATATGTATCCCCTGATGAGACTTTATTCATCAATAGATATTTATCTCCTAGTGAGACTTTATTTATCAGTGAATATTTATCCCCCGAAGACTAGTTCATAAATGGATATTTATCTCCTGATGGCTTGTTCCCTGATGACATATTGTCATCCCTTGACCAGCTTCGTCCACTATTCAATGCAATAGAGAGACTTTACCTAGTCTTTGATAACTTCAACAATAGTCTTCGATAGTGTAATATCCTTAGTCTTTGATAGGCTAGAGATTAGTTTTCGATAGACTAATTTCTAGTCTCCTATAGGCTTGAATGCATGACTAATTTCAACTTTGTTAAACTCTCCCAATGTATTCTTGGTAGTCTCTGATAGTAGCAGGTTTCTAATACAATTCCAAATTCTAAAAATTCTAAATATTATACATTATCATTAAATATAATAATTCATAATAATATATTTAATTGTGGTTAATATCAAAGTAAATTATTATATATAAAACTAATTGTGAATATTAAACTTTTTAATTTAAAAAGATTAATATACACAAAGTCGTACTTTCTTTTTTGAAATTTCATTACAAATAATTATGCAGCAACAATTTGAATTAACAAATACGATAACAACCATATTACATTAAGAAGAAGGAAACTCTACACCGTAGAAGAAAGTTAGTCTAACTAAATGGGAAAAAAATTTCAAATCCAACAAAAGGAAATATTTTTTTTCTTGTGAAAAGGTTACACTCCGTTAATAAGAAGGAAACTCTATATTATAAAAAGCGAATTTTTGTTTAAATCGATTAATTACTTCGACTAGATAAGGTCATCATTTATAGCTTACGTTTTATTCAATTTAACTCTGATTAATTCCGATTAAATTTTTATTTAGGTGCGATCTTTTATTATCAAAATCCACCTATCACTTTTTACGATTGATAAAAACAAAGTCCGACGTTAATAAAGGAAAACAAGTCTCAACTAAGTGGAAAAGAAAATTTCACTAAAATAAAAATGAAATATGTCTAACCCGAAAATATGTCACGATTGAATCGAAAAGAAGCCTCCACTCAAATAATAAAAAAATGTCTTGAACGTTACCGGTGAAAATGAACCAGACAACAAAAAATTCAGAGGACTTTTGAGTCTTCACTCTTCACCGCTCAACCAAAATGTCATTTGCATGCACATCGGTGATTGTATATTAAGATTCACAAAGATTTTACTAGAATTAAATCGAAATATATTAAAAAAGTTTAAGACAATGGGAGTAATACATAGAAACAAAAAACTTAACAAAATCGACAACATTCCGGTAATGTGGTATGTATATGTATTCGATTTATTAGATATATATATAATGAATACTTTTTGTCACACTTATACTTGCGTAATTAACCATGCGAGGAGCTACGATTATAAAACATTGCGCACTGATATGTTGGCCTCGAAATCTGGTTGCCGGAACTCGCCGGACATGCCGCCAACCATGCCGGGGGCACCATACAATTGTAATTCAAGCACACGGACGCTGAATCGGGCGGCGTTACATTTTCGGGTCTCGGAAACCCGGAAAAGTAGTTGTGCTGCAAGTACAATGTCTTCGTGCTGCCATCGCTGACGCTAGTAACGTACTCCGGCGGCACTTTTCCGATCAAACGGTTGTTGTTGAGGTAAAGACTCTCTACTCCGACGAACGCCGTTAATAGTTGTCCGATGAGGATGTTGTGGCTGAGATCGACGGTGGATCCGGAGCCGTAGGATGGCGAGATGATAGAAGGGACCCCACCAGACAAATTGTTCCGTTGGAGAAGTATTGATGAGAGGGATGCACGAAATAAGAAAGTAGGGATGGACCCACTAAATTTGTTCATGCTCAAGTCGAGGTGCACTAACTCTGAGAGTGGGCGCAAGACGTTGAGTGGACCCCACATGTTGTTGTTAGACAACGACATATAACGGAGCGTCGAAGGCATGTGCAGAGGCAACATGCCTGAGATTCCGTTATTCTTAACATCCAAGTGGAGCAGCTGAGTTGGTAACTGGGGGAGGTGACCGGTGAGCCGGTTCGAAGCCAGGATGAGTACTTTTAGCTGGGTTAACCCGGTTCTTATATTCGGAGGGACCGACCCGGTAAGCTGATTGAAGCTGAGGTCGAGAGTGTGGAGATTGGGAAGAGTAGATATGGACTCGGGTATGGGTCCGGTTAACTGATTGTTAGTGAGGGAGATGATTTTGAGTTTTTTTAGGGAACCGAGTTGGAGAGGGATTGAACCGGTAACAATGCCGGGAAAGAGGATGAGCTGAGTCAACTCGGTCAAGTTTGCGAGTGAAGTAGGGAGCGAGCCAGCGAGTCCCGGTGTGTCGGAGAGGCCGGTGCCAAGAGTGAGAGCGGTGATTCGGCATTGGCCGGAGGAGACGTTGGTGCAGGTGACGCCGGCGAAGGAGGAGCAAGGATCAAGGGAATTGAAATTCCAAGAGGAGAAGAAATGGGGAGAAGAAGGAATGTCAGTTAAGGAGTTTCTGATATCATGCAATGCAGATAAATCGGAGTGGTCCAGAAGGTTCTGTTGGGTGGTAGAATTGGGAAGTAGAAATAGCAGTAGGAGCATTAGAGTGTAGTCATGTAAGTCTAACATTTTCTCTGTTTGTTTTGTTGTTTGTTTATAGGGAGTGACGATGTAAGAAGAAGAATCCTTGTCAAAAGATGGGTAACGGTACCTAGACATTAAAATAGTAGCAACAATAAAGGATGGAGCATATTTGGGGTGGCGTCTGGAGAGGTGATTTAAACGAGAGCATTGACATTATTAAATGTGTGTGTTTAAATGTCCGAACATTATTTTGTGGATATCATTTTTATATATTTTTGTCTAAATATAGTGATATAATTATTGAATTACCTATATATACCGAAAAAGTAGCATTTGGCCAAATTTGACACAAATATTTTAAGATTATATCTGTGACAGCCCCGTAATCCCATACAAAACTTAGGCATCGTCAGTAGAGAAAAAACACACAACATTACATCCATACATAATTGCACTAATTTTTTTAACAATACATCCTCACAAAATTCAGAGTATTAATCTTGCAGCGGAAACTAATCTATTACAAAAGCTGTAACTATTTTCCTTCGGGCTCCTTACAATCTAATCAATTCATTCCTCTCATTTGCTATCATGGTACAACGTCTAACTTAGGTCCTAAAAATCATGAACTATACAAAAATAAGCGATTTATACTGAGTAAATATATAATCATAGAAGAAAAGAAAATAAAGTTTCTGAAGTTTTGGTTTGGTGAGTTTTGAGTGAAGCAATACCGTTACCTCTGAGTTCTTATAAAAATTTCTAAGGATCACTGATGATAACACAATCGTGTGATCCTTGTTGAATAAAACGATCTATTATCCATCGAGGGCTAAACTTGTTGGATCTGTTAATTATACCGCAATCAATGGGCCAAACTGCATAACATGGTCTCTTTGGTGAACTACATAGTTACAATAAATCATTTAGGTTAGGTGACATAACACATCAGTACCTTCCCTTTCCTGTTGCCTTCCACATTTTAAGGAACATAACAGTCTTATAACCTATTTCAGGGACAACATTCTCATTCATTAACACAGATATAATATTGAAAAATAATTGATAGATCAAATCTCAGTTATATCCATGCACTTTCATTCATATCATGCTAGTGAAAATTAAAGTATAATATTCTGATTTACATGGAAAATTAAACATAAAAATCATAACCTTGTACCCATGTCGGATCAATTGATCATGCATTTAACTGAAATAAACATAAGAGTGAGTATATACTTGTCTTTGTCCTCAGCTGAGCTAATATAATTCACTTGCTTAGTGAAATACATTTGTAAAACATGTATGTTGACATAACGTGAGAATCTATGCTTTGAATATGAATGTGAGTATGTACAGATTTGATGTCTGTGCATTTCTTATATCTTTGATGTTTCAGTTAATCATTTGGCGTGTGGGGATTTGAGATTTTTAACTTAAACAAGTCTGAAGGATTATTTTCATATTTTTAGTCACTTCCAGGCTTCCTTACAATTTATTTTGAATTTATTGGAAATTTGAATATTAATTATTTATTAACTAAAATTTAGTTTGAGTGAATTTAATAATTAATTATGAATTATTTTAAAGAATTCCTTAAATATTTGTGACAAAATAAGATTTGATATTCTAAGAACAAACTGTGTATCAGTGGAGAGCTATCGAGGCATAAAAGTTGCATCATGGAATAAGATGGCTATCAGGGGACGCGACATGGCCGTCAGGGGATAGCCATCAAGGGATGCATTTGTTCATCAGAGAATGATTTCTCGGCCATTAGGGGATAAATTCTACTTGTCAGGGGATGAGTTTAATTCATCAGGGGATAGGTTTTTTCCATCAGGGGGATAAATTGTATTCCTTAGGGTATAACTTTTGCTTGTCATGGGACACATTTGACCCGTCAGGGGATATATTTTAGTTGAGCTTGTCAAGGACTAACACGCTTCTAAAAGAATAACACATTCATCAGTGGATAGCATTCTTATCCACCAGTAGATAAAACTTGTTATCAGAGGTTAACATGGTCATTAGGGACTATCATGCTTGTCAAAGGATAAAATTCTTTTGTTAACCCTATCAGAGACTGACAATTTGTTCTATCGAAGATTAAGATTTTGCCCCTATCAAAGACTAACAGTTTACACTATCATAGACTAGCAGTTTATACTATCGGAGTCTAAGAAATTTTGAACTATTGGAGACTAACATTTTGTACTATTGGAGACTAACTTTTACACTATCGAAAACTTTTTTACCTGTCGGAAACTAACATCTTTGCCTGTCAGAGACTAAGGACTTTTTGTCTGTCAGAGACTAACAGTTTTAGTTTACTAGAGACTAACTTTGAACTATAAGAGACTAAGTTAAAACTTTTCTCGATTACAGTGGGTGGATTTTTCATTCTTTAATGGATGGTATCATCAATAGATAACCTTACTTAGGACACTTCCTCAGTATCTTCTCTGTAGTGTTTGTTATTCCTTCTCAACAAACACACACAATACAAACTATGACACACTACTGCAGTTTCATGGTTATAGAGTTCTGTAGTTCTTGCAACTTTATCCTATTCTTAGAGAGATTAGGAGGGAAAACTTGGGTCTTCCTCTTTATTTCTCATCCTTACAAGTATTGTTAAACTTTAGGGAAACTCTGGTTGTCTACGACACAAAGATGGTGTTTTAAAACAACTATGAAATAGAAAATTTAGGAAGAATTTGGTTGGAATTGGAATAAAATTACAATCATTTGTATCCCTTTCCTTTCGATCCTTTCGAGATACAAACACAGAAATCGGCATTAAGGAGCTAAATGAAATATGTTATTTTTATACATATGGTTATAAAAAAGCACTTACCTAAGTTTCAGTTTTTGCAAACAAAATAGGAGATAAGCAAAAACACCAATTGAAAGAAAAAGTTAAATTGAAAGTTTTTGATTTATCTATATGAGTATATGTAAACCCCAGAGCAGAAATTCTTAAACAGATATCTAATATCTTATTTATATATGTTGCCTATATAGAATATAGAATTCTCAGGAAATTTTCGTGCTTCAAATATTCCTAAAATACTGGAATGAAATTTGATATTCTATACAAAATTCCATAACATAAAAAGCCTAAGTTAAGTGGCAGAATTCTGTTTCTAGGAATGTTTTATCAATTCCTTTCTGTTTGTATCTGTTTCTCAAATTAGGTTAAAATCCAACATGCTAAAGTAGAGGTGCCTCAACAAGTCATTAACCATGTAAAGAAAGTGAAAGCTGAGTCAGGGTCAGTGGTTAGAATTATGAGGACAGATAATGAAACCGAATTCAAAAATGTAGTTGTTGATGCATTTTGTATGGAGCAAGGTATTAATCATGCATTTTTTGCCCCAAGGACTCTATAACAGAATGGTGTACTGAAAAGGAAGAATAGAACCCTGATAGAAGCTGCTAGTACAATGTTAGCAGAGACAAAAATTCCTACCTATTTTTGGGCTGAGGCGATTTTCACTGCTTGCTTAACTCAAAATAGGTCTTTGAGCAACAAGGCTCACAATAAGACACCATATGAGCTAATGACAGAGAGAAAACTAAACATCAAGTTCTTACATGGTTTTGGATGCAAATGCTTTGTATTAAGGAACTTTAGTGAAAACTTAGGAAAATTTGACTCAAAAGCTGATGAAGCAATTTTCTTAGGTTACTCCCTGACATCTAAAGCCTACAGGGTTTACAACAAAAGACTCTAGGTAGTGATGAGTCTATAAATGTAGCTTTTGATGATCAAGAGATTTTGGGACTTGAAGACCCTGGTTTTCATGAAGAGGACATATTTGAAAATGAAGATAATTTTGATTATCAAGAGAATGAAGCTGATGTGTGCAAACAAATGGAAGAATTAACCATCCCTGATGTCAATCCAACCAATAAAGAAGCCTCGTTAGTGGATGAAGTTAATTACCTAGACAACAGATCAGGGAATACTCCATCAAGGGATAATCCATCAGGGGATGCACCATCAGGGGATAACATTAACCCTGATTTAAGCATAAATTCAGGGGGAGTTTTCACAGAAGCTGGTAGCACAGACTTAGGGGGAGAAAATGATAATCTTGCAAGCTCATCAAAGTACTCTCTAAGCCCAAATGGTCTAGGACTCACACAACAGAATTAATCATTGGTGATCCCAACCAAAAAGTGCAAACTAAAAAAGCTACATCTAATGAATGTTGATATACTTGTTTTCTTTCTAAAATTGAGCTAAAGAAATTTGAAGAAGCCATGTAAGATACATAATGGATCATGGCTATGCAAGAAGAGTTGAATCAATTTGATTGAAATCAAGTATGGAAGTTGGGCCTAAGCCAAAAGACAAAACTATCATCGACACCAAAAGGGTTTTCAGAAATAAGATGGATGAAGCTGACATTGTTATAAGAAACAAAGCAAGACTGGTAACAAAGGGATATCTTCATGAGGAAGAGATTGACTTTGATGAAACTTTTGCACCAGTGGCCAGACTTGAGACTATAAGAATTTTCTTAGCCTATGCAGCATATTCAAACTTCAAAGTTTTTCAAATGGATGTGAAAAGTGTCTTTCTCAATGGGATATTAGAACAAGAGGTGTATGTCCAACAACCACCAGAGTTTGAAAGCTCTAAATTCCCAAATCATGTTTACAAGCTAGAGAAAGCACTTTATGGACTAAAGCAAGCTCCTAGAGCTTGTTATGACACACTATCAAAGTTTTTGGTAGATAACAAGTTCATAAGAGGTGTCATTGACAAAACATTGTTCTTTAGACAACACCAAGGTCATCTGATCTTGGTTCAAATCTATGTTGATGATATCATTTTTGGATCCATTGACACTAAGCTGCGTGAGAAGTTCTCCAAGCTCATGCAAAACAAATATGAAATGAGCTTAATGGGTGAACTGTCTTATTTCTTGGGACTAATTGATCTAAAGACTTATAAGGGAATGATTGGTTCTCTACTGTATTTGATAGCTAGTAGACCTGATATTATGTTTGCAACATATCTTTGTGCAAGGTATCAAGATAACCCAATGGAGTCCCATTTAATTGCAGTGAAAAAAATCTTGAGGTACATCAAGGGCACTATAAAGTTGAGGCTTGGGTATCCAAAGGAGTCTGATTTTGAATTGATTGGATATTCTGATGCTGACTTTGGAGGATGTAAAATTAACAAAAAAAGTACCACAGGGAGTTGTCAATTTCTATGTGGAAGGCTTGTATCTTGGTTCAACAAAAAACAACATTCAATTTTAACATCTACTGCTGAGGTTGAATATATTGTAGTTGGAAGTTGCTATCACAAATCCTATGGATGAAAAATCAGTTATTGGATTATGGCGTAAATTTCAACAAAATTTCAATTTTGTGCGACAATACGAGTGTCATTGTCATTGCTAAGAACCCTGTGCAACATTCCATAACTAAACATATAGATATCAGATATCACTTTATTAGGGAACATGTTATGAATGGAACCATTGAACTACACTTTGTACCAACAAACAAGAGCTGATAGACATTTTCACCAAGGCTCTTGATGCAGCCACATTTATCAATCTAGTAGGAGAGCTGGGAATGGTAAATTATGCAAGTTAAAGCTTGATCAACTTGCTGGATTCATGCCAGAAAAATTGTTGGATTGGCTCAATATATCAAAGTGCTTAAGTACTGGTATTTCTAACTCATCTCATAATTTCCTAATAATGTTATTGGTGTATGGTTATATGTTTAAAATGAAATAAAAATAAAATAATATAAGGGTTGTGCGTTGTACGTCAGGGTCAGGGTCAAGCATTTGGACGCATCAAGGGAAAACATTTAGTTTGTGATGACTTTTCATCAGGGGACTCTCCTTAGTCCCTAATGATGTTGCACCACAGAGTTAATGTTAACCCCTGATGACGTGTCGTCAGGATTAATTTCAAAAAGGACTATTTATATTCAACTTCTCTCTCCTTGAAGACATACCAAACGTTTAATCTCTTTCTAACAACTGCTCGAGTTTTCTTTCTCTATCTTATTCACAGAAACTCTAGCTTTTCAAATCACTAACAGTTTCTATGTCACCAAGCACTGCTCAAAGACTTCCAAGGAATCTAGTGGTTCCATAAACCAACTTTATGGGTTTTTCCAACATCAATGAGGTAGATGCTTGCTTTAAACCCATGATGCAATATCTATTAAACTCAAAGTAGAGCAAAGCCATCTTTACTGATGAGGAGATATCCAGTGAAGCCATTTCTCAACTCTTGTCGAGCGCAAAGTACCAAAAAGGGTGAACGTGAAACGAGAGATCTCTTTTCTCTTTGACACAATCACTAAGGTGTTCTCAGGTAAGTCCTCTAACTATTAGGTGATAACATCTTTAACTCTTAAAATAACTTGTGCAATTATCACAGATGTACACATAGATATAGGTAAATTATTTTTTCTTGAGCTAGTAAATAAAATGGATAGTCGTACTTCTAGGAAATCAGAAGTTTACTATGTCAGATTTTTGTCTATTCTTATTAAAGATCAATTTCCTAATCTTTCTTTTGAGAATGACATAACTGTACAGAGTTATACGCAAACAAATAAATTGTTCATAGAGATACTAACGAAATCCTATACGGTAGAACCTTTTGTATTTCCATCCCACATGGAATAGGTAATCTCTACAAACCTTTCTCTTTCTTAACCTTCTATTTCTTCTACTTCAACTACTATGGCTGAGATCACTACCACTTCTCAGCCTACCCGAGTAGTGTCATCAATTTCTACACAACAACCCTCAATTTAGCATCACTGGTAAAGGATGTCAGTATTTGAGAAGGCATCAGTGAAAAATACCTTTCAGGGGGACTTGTCAGGGCAAGCCTAAAATACTAAATCAGTGGATGACACTGATAAGGAAACCCATTAGGGGAATCCTAAAACTCGGCATCAAGGGTGACATCGAACAATACCAACTCATCAAGGGAACCCATTAGGGGAAGTTCGACCACTACATCAAGGAATAGTATAGATGAAAAACCTGTGAGGGGAACCATCAGGGGGAATGCTAAACACTGCATTAGTGTAAATCATCAATGGATACAAGTAAGTCTTAATATCAGGGGATAAAGAAGTATTAATCAAGTTTTTATCAGTACTTGTCATCAGGGATCAAGAAGCACTGATCAATTCGACATCAGGGCTTGTCATCAAGTGATGGTTATGATCTAGTCCACTCGTCATCAGGACGTCCACGCAAATCATTGATATTTGTCATAGAAGCAAGGGATATAACTGAGAAGATATTCCTTGAAGTTTGGTGGTCCAATAACAACTCACAAGCAATAAATGCATGAAAACCAAGGAATGAAAAAGAAGCAACACTAGCCAAAATCAGTCTGACACGTATCTCCAAAAGGACAATGATGGGACATACTGCAACTATGTTGAAAAAGTAGTACGTCTAGCACGTGAATTCTACAAATGATCTCCTACATATATAGAAAGAGTTGTTACACACAAATAACTAACACACCAGAAAGAAACTCTTTAATTTTATTTACCAATACTAATTTTTCTAATTATATGAACTGGACTGATTTTTTGGTATTAACTTCTTTTTTTTCTTTTCTTCTTTTCGAGCTTCGATGTTGAATCATAGATGATTCCTTATCTTTATCAATTTTGCAACCATTTTTACCATTCCTTTTCAATCTTCCAATCATCTTTACTATTTTTTCAATATTTTCAAATGTTGTTTCACTGTAAGTTTATGTATGTATTGTAAGTTAATGTCTGTGAGTTTATATGTACATGCTATGAGTTGGTGTGAATTTATAAATATGTAGTGTGAGTTTATATTTATCAACTGTGAGTTTATGTGAATATATATTTGATATATATCAGTAGGAGTTTATCTCTCCTAATTCAAATTGCCAACCAAATTTGTTGGGATTAATAAATGAGGGTAGTCTTGGTTATTTGTAATTATTTCTTTCATTAATAGAATACATATATTTAGTGGAGGTTGGCTCAAGAATTATTGTTGATTTTGGTGACCAGCCAGAGATTGCCCCTTTATTCTTCCATGATTCAGACCGATAACAAATGTTTATTTACAGATAGATCAATCAATCTAACTATCTCTTCTTATATATTATTACAAAATTTGAGATAATTTTAAGGAAGTACAAAAAAAATTCATTGAGTTCACTAAGTTTTAAATCCAAATCCAATTAGAATTTTACTTTTAAACTTTGTTGAACCCTTTTAGGAAATCTAGTTTGTTGCATTGTTTACCAAAGCGAACTTTGAAAAGAATTATAATCAATAAATTATAGTTTTATATTTCAATTCTTAAATTAACTTTGAAAACCAACTATATTAATGATTGTTTTTATCGAATATACACCTATCACATATAAATTTTAATATCAAAACAAAGTAAAAACACATTTATTTTAAAATTGAAACAAATATTACAAATCCTAATAAATGACAAGAGCAAATTAACTACAAATTTTATTTGTAGTTTAGTATATATTTATAATTTAATTATTTTCAATCGTGTAATGAATCTTAAATATATTAAATAAACAATAAACTTATCTTTAAGTAATATTTTCAATTTTAACAACATTTAATTATTCAAAATATACTAATTGTATCTTGATTATTAAATTAACCGTGTTGTGCATAGTTTTTGTAGTTAGTTTTATATTAATTCAAAACTGTACTTCGTATTATATGATTTGATTTCAAAGATTTACAACATATCGCTTCATTCATACGGAGTAATATGTGAACTAGTAGTACAAAACGCAATATATATACAACCAACTGATGGCTTGACAACAGGAGTGTAATTTGGTGAGTTATTGGATTATTACATATGGATCTATCACATCAAATACATACGTACCAAACCAATTTTTAGTGTTTTCTAAAACTCGACAACCTGACAGTTCATATTTTGTATATTGACTGGCTGACATTCATACAACTTGCTGGACCTATTTTTATTTTTTATTTTCTAAGCAAAAAAATGCTAAACAACTTACATGGATAAAACATTGGATGTCTTATTGCACAAATTGTGTTCTATAATATTTCCTTTTTTTAAAAAATTAAAAATATATTTCTCTTTTAATATAATATTATTTTTAAATTTTAATATTTTATTTGTGGTATGAATTTATAAAAAAATCATAATATAAATTTTTGTTTTTAAGAGTACTCTTCGTATTTTTATGACATTTCACTTCAAAATTTTTAAAAGTAAAAAATTTCAGGTTAATTTTGATTTGTAAGAGTGTGAACTGAAACGTATATTTAATTTTGAAATGGATGAAGTCGCTATCTACTTTGGCTATCTCATTTTGGATCAAGAAAACTACAAGTCTCCAACACCAATTATTTATCTCAAATTTACTTAAACTAGTTTTGGAACCGATCAGCTTGAACAGCGATATAGAATTTGTTGGTTAAAACTAATTTCTATTTGTTTGGTCGAAAACAAAATTCATATTCATCTCAATATAAAACTCATCCACATTTCCTTTTGTGCGTGAAGGCTAGTAACTGTTACAAGTGTAATATCTTAGAATCAAAGAAAGCTTTCATAAATTAATCTTTAAGGATTAATTTTATTATCTTGATAATAAATATTTTTATTAATATCTTAAAAAAGATCAAGAAAGAAAATTTTCAATAAGTTGATTTTTATGTTATTAGAAGAAAATATATTTTTTATGTTTTAAATTAGTACTTCTAATTGTTGCTTTCTTTCGTTTGTTATAAATAGTGCAACTATTTTTTTTATTTAAATTATAGTGAATTTAGATAAAAGTTATACTCAAACCATCAAATACAACGGTAAATTTAGTTTACACGGATAAAATTAGAAAGTTATATCGTTCAAATGATCTAGACATCTAAATTATCAAACAAATAAATATACTTAATATTCATATTCATATTCAGATTCAATTTTTAATTCATTCAGCTCATCCAGTTTACTTATTCATTGTAATTTTTATTTTGTTTTATCAAACATAGCCTAAGTAAGATTACTGTACCTCATTTCCTTATTCATATTAATATATCATTATGATATATAAATACATTATGATATATAAATAATATAATATTAATATTATATATGCTGATATATATTATGTGACAGCCATGAAACTTCACAGGATTTTGGACGTTAACAAAGGAAACAATTAAAATATAACTTACAAATCGTAACTCCCAGCCTTATTTTGGGCATGGAAAACACTACAACAGGAGTATTCTAGCCACACAACATATTTCTGCTTAGGAATCATCCACTTTTATCCTTAGCGATAATTGTTTGTCCCACAACAAGGTTTGTAGAAGAGAAAGTTGAATATAAACCACAAAATTCTTTCGACTTTTGTGAGTTTAGTAAATATATTGTATTAAAAGTTGCGAAATTTAAAGAATACAATATATCACAAGTGTTTTTGAACTTTTATAAATCAATGAAATATTACAAAAGCTCACTGGTGTAAATGACCAGCTTCTAACAACTCTGTTGAAAAATAACAGCTGCACTCTAGAATATGATTTTTAGCTTCTCTCAAGTTATGAAAACTTGCTTTTCTTTCTCTGTAAGTTTATTATAGTTGCGATATAATCTGAGATAATATGTATACTAGTGTTTTTGTGTATCTTAGTGATATCTTTTTGTTATTTTCTCGTATATTGTCTCAGCTGCTCTATGTCTCTATTTATAGACATAGTTCCCTTGTCCTCCAAGCTTCCATAGTGAGTTGCCTTCAAAAATATCTCTGATATTCTTTAGTAATTGCAGCTCTGTCACATAACTTCTTCTTTTTGCATGACCTTCCTTGCACGCCAACCTGTTATATAACATCTCTAGTGTATCAGCACACCAGCTCCTTATTTTTTTCTTGGAGTTCCCATGATAAGTTATCCCTGTAGTAAATAACTTATCTCTATGAGTTTCCTGGTTTTTGATTGGATCAGCTTTTATATTTTTCTCCTTCAAGTTTCTATAAGTTATCTCTACAGTTTTCACAACAGTAGCTATATATGCATGCTAGTGTATAAGTATGACTTATTTTCATATTTTACTTTATCAGTGTTCACACCTGCAATGTACAACTTATCTCCTTGAAACTTCTTTGGTAGTCAATCTCTCCTTATTGGACGACGATCTATATTTTAATTTCACCGCCTTTAATCTTGAGTTAGTAAATTTGTGAACTCCGCCATGTTTCATCCCAGACGTCATTTTTAGTCTCTGATTATTTTATCTCCTGATGGACAGTCTCTGTTCATTAGTGGATATTTATCCCCTGATGAGCTGTTTTGTTCATCAGTCGATATTTATCGCTAACGAACTGTTTTGTTCATCAGTGGATATTTATTCCCTGATGCACTGTCTTGATCATCAGTAGATATTTATCCCTTGAAACATTATTTTGTTCATCAGTGGATATTTTATCCCCTGATGCTTGAATACTTGACTTTAGCAATAGATATTTTTCCGATGACTTTGGCGACAGTCATTTTTGAGTTTGGCAATTGATGCTTGTCCTCAAGTATCTAAACAAATTAGAGAAATAAACAACCAATCCTTAGCTTTATCTTCTCACACCCATCTTACATTTTTGCTTAAAAAAATAACATAAGTCAAATCCTCAAAAGCAAACATTCCCCCAACAACATTCCCTTGAAAGTTTCCAATTCACACCCCTCACCGGTTAAATTACTCATGCACTCTTTTTATGTTTAGGTTGGTGATTACGCTCAATATCTAGCTATAAGATGTTTTTCCATCACTTGACAAAAGGTCAATCCTCCACCACTTTAATAACATCAATCAAAAAGGACTTTTATTAAGGCTTGTAACGAGGCTAACACATGGTATTTTTTTGGGGATTGAGAACAATTCAAACCAAATCAACACATGCCACTTATGAACAGAATTTACTAGTGCCAAATAGCCTAATATACATGCCTCTACTAATGCTAACATGACTGTCATCCTTAGGTTGTTCTATATTTTTTTTTTCTTTTTTTTTTCTCATCATTTTTTTTTCTCTCCCTTGAGTGCATTTTATGCTCCATCTCAAGAATTGTTTTTTTTTCTCATTTTTTTTAGCAACATTGGCATATGTGGTACATTAAATCAAAACTGGACAGCCATACGTTTCTTTTCAATTCACTTCGCAAGACATATCAACTTAAGTACAAAACATGACACTTATACAAGGAATAATATTCGGCATGTAAAGTTTGTAGAAAGTTCTCTTAATCAAGGTTTTAACAAACAAAGGGGATTTTCAACAAAAATTGGAAGTTGGCTAAGTTTCGGTTTCAAACAAAGAAAAAGGTTAAGGCTCAAAGGGGTAATACTAGTGGTAAACTTTAAATTGGGTAGTCAATCAAGAAAAAGGATAAAACAAAGGGTTCAACAAACAATGCCTTTTATCACCTTTGTATCAATTTGTGTGGTCTCAAATTGTACTCTAATGTCAAATTCTAGTAGTGTCTCTTTGTAGCTAGTCAACTCACAACAACAAAAATTAAGAGTGTTTATGTACTCTTTTTCAGCTCAAAATCTCACGGTTTATTTTCATGGTGTGAATTATCTCCTTCCTAAGTCATACCATTGGGGAATTTGTTTGTGTCTTAAGAATAAGAATTATGCCACTTTCGAATTGGAATCTAGATAAGTGCTCAAAGATTTCACTAAGTTTTGGTTATTGAAAATTCTAACCTATCTAGCTACTCAAAGTTTGGCTTCATTCAAATAGTGAGTTTTTTTTAGTAGTGCAATTCTTAACAATTAACATGCAGAATGCAGTGATAAAAGATGCAAAACAGAAATTGAATAGCCAACAAACCACAGAAATAGCCATACGACATGGGCATGTCGTATTGTTATTCTGCGCAACAAAACAGAAAACTGCACAATTCAAGTACCTGCACTTGAAACAACTAATCAACAATCAAAAACACATATAATCACAACAAAAATACAAACAAACATGTTTCCCCCAACCCCACACTTAGAATAAACATTGTCCTCAATGTGCAAGAAGACAAAATAAAATAAAAATAAAAGTGAGGGTAAGAGGTACGTTACGACTCATGGTGATGGTGGGTTTTTAGTTTGTGGTTCTTGGTGATGGGTTGAACGCCGAGGATGGACGGCTGGTGCATCGACGGTCTCCTTGGGGTTGGAGGACTGAGAAGAAAGCATTTCAGGAAGGCGACGTTCGTGGAACCGTTTTCTAGGCATAGTGTAGGTGAGTGGTGGAGGACGAGTGCAGATGGTGTTTCGGAAGGAGAGGAAGTGTTTTGGGGAAGGAACTGTATCGTGGGAGGGAAGATTGAAAATTGTAATGGGAGAGTTGACGGGTTTAATGTGGAAGAGTGGGAAGGGTGCCCACTTTTCCAAAATCTAACTAGGAAATCACAAAATTGTCACTCCTTTAAGTTTCCTTCCTTTTTCTTTTAAAAACCCCACACTTATCCTCTTATACTCATATGTGTCATGGAACTCTCCATTTAAAATGGTTTAAACCTGTAAAAGACTGTCCACATGCTATTTGGCAGAGAAAATTGTCAGCGTGAAATAACAATTGTAGGACAACAAAAATATTCTAGACCTGGCAGTACGACATGGGCATGTCGTATTGCCTTTTTTGTGAATCAAGCCCGCAAACTGCAAATTTTTGTTAGGATTCTTCAGCAATTAAAATAAAAACTAAAACAGAAATTTAAAGAAAGAAATCCTTGGGTTGCCTCCTAAGAAGCGCATTTGTTTAATGTCGTTAGCCCGACGTTCGCCACGCTTAGTTGTAGTTAGGTGTTTGAACATATTGTGCTTCAACTAATCGTGGTTCAAATCCTTCATAAAAAGGTTTTAAACTATACCCATTAACTTTGAAAATCTTTTTCGTATTGGGGTCTTGGATATCAACAGCATCATTGGGAAAAACATGTGCTTCAACATAGGGACCATTCCATTTTGAATGCAATTTTCCTCCAAATAATTTCAAAGTAGAGTTAAAAAGAAGTACCTTTTGCCCTACCTTGAGCTCTTTCGCAACGATCTTACTATCATGAAATGCCTTGACCTTAGCCTTATAGGTCATTGCATTCTCGTAGGCATGGTTGCGAATCTCCTCAGGTTCTTGAATTTGGAGTTTCCTTTGCTAGCCAGCCTCATCGAAATTGGTGTTGCATGTTTTCACAGCCCAATAAGCTCGATGTTCAATTTCGACCAACAAGTGGCATATCTTGCCATAAACAATTCTGTAAGGAAACATGTCCAATGGTGTTTTGTATGCTGTCATATATGCCCAAAGTGCATCATCTAGGCGCAAACTCCAATCCTTCCTTGTTGGATTCACCATTTTTTCCAATATGTTCTTAATTTCTCGATTTGACAACTTCGCTTGTCCATTTGTTTGAGGGTGATAAGCAATTGATACCCTATGAGTGACCCCATACTTTTTGAATAAAGTTTCAACAATTCGGTTACAAAAATGAGTCCCTCGATCACTTATGACAGCCTTGGGTGTGCCAAATCTGCAGAAAATGTTAGCTTTCACAAAGTCGACAACGGCCTTAGCATCATTGGTGCGAGTGGCCTTTGCTTCTACCTATTTGGAGACATAGTCAACAACCAACAAAATATATTGATAACCAAAAGATGATGGGAATGGTCCCATAAAATCAATTCCCCAAATATCAAAGATCTCGCAAACAATTATAGGTGATTGGGGCATCTCATTCCTACGGCTAAGGTTACCAACCATTTGGCATCAATCACAAGCTTTGCAAACGCATATGCATCTTTAAACAAATCAGGCCAATAAAATCCAGATTCAAGCACCTTTCTAGCTGT
This sequence comes from Centella asiatica, assembly GCA_014636745.2. Taxonomy (NCBI): domain Eukaryota; kingdom Viridiplantae; phylum Streptophyta; class Magnoliopsida; order Apiales; family Apiaceae; genus Centella; species Centella asiatica. The sequence goes on from CM025782.1 coordinate 4,604,116, forward strand.
TCTATGTGGACTAAAGTGGTCGCCACATGCAGATGAATGACAGAATTGCAGTATGGAAGATATTTCTGTTTCGGGTACACACCTACGAATAATTTGATCGGAGCACATTTTCCATAGGTAAAGGTCATCCCAGATGAAGTATTTAGTGTCACTCCTCAGTTTGTGTCGCTGAGCTCGAGTATAACCTTCAGGGAACCCATTGTTTGTCAAAAAGTTCACCAAGTCAGCGAACTAGGGGTTACGACATGGCCATGCAGTATTGACTTAAAATAACTGTTCATCAGGGAACTCTATAGAAATGACTTTTCCATCATCTGTTATATTTGTTATTCTGCTGAGGTGATCAACAACCAGATTTTTAGCTCATTTCTTGTCTCTGATCTCAATTTGAAACTCTTGTAGTAGCAAAACCCAACGAATCAACCTTGGTTTTGCGTCCTTCTTGTTCATCAAGTGTTTTAAAGCGGCATGATCCGAATAGACTATGACTTTGGTACCTAAGAGATATGATCTAAATTTTTCCAGCGTAAACACCACAACAAATAATTCTTTCTTTATGGTGGTGTAATTTCTTTGGGCTTCATCTAACGTCTTGGATGCGTAATAGATGACATGTGGATCACATCCCATTCTTTGGCCAAGGACCGCTCCAATTGCAAAGTTGCTTGCATAACACATTATTTTGAAGGGAAGCTCCCAATTTGGTGGTTTGATAATCAGGGCAGTCACCAATTTCTCCTTCAAAGTGTCAAAAGCCTTCTTGCACTCATCACCAAATTCAAAGGCAACCTCTTTTTGAAGTAGATAACTCATTGGATGAGCTATCTTCGCAAAGTCTTTAATAAACCAGCGATAAAAACCTGCATGCCCAAGAAAAGATCGAACTTCTCGCACATTTGCGGGGTAAGGCAATGAACTAATAATGTCAATCGTAACTTTGTCCACTTCAATGCCCCTAGCCAAAACTATGTGTCCTAAAATCAAACCTTGACTAACCATAAAGTGGCATTTCTCATAATTCAATACAATGTTAGTTTCTATGCATCTCTTTAAAACTTTTCACAAATTTTCCAAACAAGACAAAGGAATCACTATAAACTGTAAAATCATCCATAAAAACTTCAATGATGTCCTCTACATAATAAGAAAAGATGCTTACCATACATCTTTGGAAGGTATTCGGTGCGTTACACAACCCAAAAGGCATGCGTTTGTATGCAAAAGTGACAAAGGGGCATGTAAAAGTCGTCTTTTCTTGATCTTCTGGCGTGACTGGGATTTGGTGGAAACCTGAATATCCATCCAAACAGAAATAATGGGTTGGGCCAGCTAGCCTTTCCAACATTTGGTCGATAAAGGACAATGGGAAGTGGTCTTTTCTTGTGGCTGCATTAAGTTTCCGATAATCAATACACATACACCACCTATTCTGAACTCTTGTTGGTATTACTTCACCTTTTTCGTTCTCCACAACTATAGTTTCAGTCTTTTTCAGAATTACTTGTGTTGGGCTCACCCATTTGCTGTCAGAAATTGCATAAATCATGTCGGCATCCAACAATTTTAAAATCTCCTTCTTCACTACTTCTATCAACGAAGGATTGAGCCTTCTTTGTGGCTATTTACTGGGCTTACAATCGTCTTCCAGTAATATTTGATGCATGCAAATCATTGAACTGATGCCTTTAATGTCCACGATGGTCCACCCCATTGCCTCCTTATTTTCTTTAAGAACTTGGACCAAGCTTTCTTCCTCTTCTTCACTTAATTCATTTGAAATTATCATTGGCAGTGTCTCACCAGCTCCTAGAAATGCATATTTGAGGTGTGAGGGCAGCGGCTTCAATTCTAGTTCGGGTGGTTTGTCGATGGAAGGCAAAATCTTTTGTCTGGTGTTACGACATACCCATGTTGTATCACTTTTGGCAGTTGAAACTGCAGTTTGTTGTCCTGCATAGGGTCCAGTGCATTGAAGTCCTGAGTTGTTTGGACTAAATGACACATCGCTCGCTTTATGCCTACATTACCTATTTTGCATGGGATAGTAAACATACATGGATCCCTTTCTTTTGTGGGCAGCTTTTCTCTCAAAACAGCTGAGACGTTTTCTCCTATATGAACCCTCTCATTCACACGTATCTTATTCATGCTAGTACAAAGTTCCTTCAAGAATTTACAATACCTTGGAACGTGTTTAATGGCAGTGAGAAGTGGGATATTGATTTCCACCTTTTTGAGGGTTTCAAACTGCTCATCACGTTTTTCTTGGCTTTCCATGAACTTGGCCATCATCTCTTTCAAGTTGGTGATTTCCTCCCCATAATTCATTCTTGGGGGCTGATGTGGTTGCTGTTGGTTGTTGCTATAACATAGATTTGGGTGATCCCTCCAGCCTGGATTATATGAATTTGAAAAGGGATCATACTTCCTTTGAGGTTGGGCATTGTAATTACCTATTGCATTCACAACTTCATTGTTGGAATCATCTTGTAAAGTCGGGCATGCATCAATTTGGTGTCCCTAAAAGCAACAAATACCACAAACTGGGACTTGTTGAACCTGATTAACAGCATTTGCATTTCCAACAATATTTTTCTCTAATAGTTCGGCAATTCTATCAAGTTTAGATTCAAGATTGGATGATTTCACCTCATGTATGCCTTTTATTGGCGCATCGGATCGGCCACTAAACTGTTCAGAATTGGCAACCATGGCAGAAATAAGATCTCTTGCTTCTTGAGGTATTTTACTCACCAAAGCACCACCGCTACTAGCATCAATTCCTCTTCTTTCAAGTGGTAGCAACCCTTCGTAAAAGTATTGGATCAACAACTGATCGGTAATGCAATGTTGTGGGTAGCTAGCAAAAAGTCTCTTGAACCTCTCCTAATACTCATAGAGTAATTCAGCATCTTTTTGTTGGATGTTGCAAATTTCCCGGTGTAGATTGGCATCTCAAGATGAAGGGAAGAATCGCTCCAAAAACAATCTTGCCATTTCAAGCCAAGTATTGACTGAACCAGAAGGAAGGTAGTACAACCGTTCTTTGGTGTTGGACTCTAGTGAGAAAGGAAAGGCGCGTAGTTTGGTTTGCTCTTCAGATACTCCGTGCGGTCAGAAGCCAGAACAAGCTACATGAAATTCCTTCAAATGCCGATTTGGGTCTTCACTTTGCATCCCATGGAATTTCGGCAAAAGCTGAATCAGGCTGGGTTTCAGTTTGAAACCTTCTTCAACATTTTGGTACTGAATACATAACGGCTGCTGATTCACTGGAGGAACGAGCATGTCCCGCAAAGTTTCAGGATTTGTATCGCCCATCTCAAAAATTTCCTCTTCTTCTTCGTCTGAACAAGATTCGGAAATGGACAATCTCTCAAATTTTTCAGTCAATTTCTGCTCAGAAGCTTTCTCTTGTTGTTTGTGTAGTCTCGTTGCCCTAATGTTTTGCCTTGTTGTTCTCTCAACTTCAGAGTCAAACAAAAGCTCACTTGCAGAAGAAGATCGCCGCAGCATACAAACACTAAAGAAATAGTTAGATAACAAATAATAAACCTTACACACTAATTCCCCGGCAGCGGCACCAAAATTTGATAGGGTGTCAACCCACCAAAAATAATAATTCCTATCCTCCTACACTTACACAGTATAATGGCGAATAAGGTCAAATCCACAGGGAATAGTGCAGTTAATTATTTACTTAGAAAAACAAGTGCTTAAAATTAATATGGAGGATTTTAAAAATAACAATAAAAACTGGAACTGAAAATAATAAAGATTGCAAGAAAAATTAAATATGAGAAATTCAATAGAGACAATCATAGCCAAGGTACTTTTCAATCTAGCCAAGTATTTCAATCATCGACACAAGAGATAGATTTTATTCATTCAAATAGTTAGGGTTATGGCTAAAGGCGAACGCTCTACTTAACCAATCTTTCCTTATTTTGTCGGTAATCCCGAACACCCTGATAGGATTTAATCTAAGGCAGCTTTATGAACGAAAAGACCCCTATCCTAGCCAATAAAATCGGACACCCGTAAATTAGTTAAACTAGATTATTTGATTTCACCAACCTTACCCGAAGCCTTTATTAGTGTAAGATCAATTTGCTACTTTGTTAGAACAGTGCCAAACAGTCTTCCTATTCTAATCAGCAAGATATCATTCAACAAACCACACAACTGGCCACATTGCATAATAAATTAAATGATAACAAAGACAATTTTTAGTGTAGAAATCAGATAAATACTTGAAATTGAATAAAACCAATGAAAACAAAAGTCTCACGATATTATCCTTGGCTAGAAATCAAAGTACCTTAACTAGAGAGATTTAGTTGTTCATAATGATTGAAAACATAATGCTATAAAATAAAACTGCTCTTTTCTGCATAAAACTAAAAGAGGGGCAGAGCAGAATCTATCAGATCATTAAGTTTAACAAGTCTATTTATAGGATCTCTATGTTTGCCCTACAAAGAATCCTAATCCTAATTGGCTTTCAAAATCCTTCTCCAATTCAGTTTCTTCTTGTCTCTTACTCTAGGTCTTTCCTTTTGTCGCGCGTTTCTGTCTTTGACGTCAAGGCCCAGCCCATTCATTCTGAATAATATAATGCTTCGCTACTGTCAGTCTTATCCCGGATACGACATGGGCATGTCGTATGGCACATCAGTCACTCTTTAATTTTCTTCTTTGATTTTCCTTGCTCTTTTTGGTCTATTTCGCCTTGTTTTCACCATCTCCACCTGAATCACTCATTCACACAAAAGTAACTCGAAAACACCATAACAACATATAAAACACACACAAAATAGATACAAATGTCATGCAAATCTATACACAAATTGCACACTATCAGCGATGTTGTTGATTTGCCCGACGACTTTGGTGATAGTCATTTTGAGTTTGGCGTTGTTGTTTGATTTGCCTAATGACTTTGCCAATAGGAAAATGACTTTGGCGACGGTTAAAATAACTTTGGCATTGAGTAATGTGGAATTTGGCGACGGTCAAATCTTCTCAAGACTACTTTAATGTATCGAAAAGTCTTTGCCTTAGTCTTTAGTAGCTTCAACATTAGTCTCCGATGAGTAGTTTCTGAAGGACTTAGTCTCCAATGAACAAAAATTTAGTCTCCAATGAACAAAAACTTAGTCTCTGATGATCAAATTTTGCTTGATCAATGTTAACTTTTGTTCAACTTTCCAAATGCAGTCTTTGTAGTTTCTAATGCATACCTGTAGACTCTGATAGTAGTCTCTGATAGAATACTACTGCGGATACTTGTACAATTACAAAATCTAACAATTCTAAGTGTTTATACATCATCATGAAATATTATAATTCCTAACAATCTCCCCCTATTTATGTTTATCATTGATAATCATAAATCAAGGTTTGATCATGATGTCAAAACACAACCTTATAATACCATTTCTTAGAATTGAATTTGAAACATGTAAAAACATAATTGCACATGAAAATAACAGTGATGGTTTTGTTGTTTTCAGTTCCTCAATTCCCATCCATCAATCTGTTAGCCTTTTTAACAATTCTCCCTTCTCCCCTATCTTTACTAGAATTACTTCGTTTCCCCTGCCTTGATTATTCTCCCTTTTTTTGACATCAGCATCTTAAAATTGGAGGGTAGAAATCACCAGTAGAGCTTGACTAGAAGGAAGGAATTTTTTGAGCTTTGTTTGAAGGCCATTGATTATGAAGTGTTGGAGTTTCGTGTTGTACTTTCTTTGATCAATGCTTCAAAGATATTTTGTGAGTACAACTACACTTGACCTATGTGAGATCACATATTCTGATATGAAGTGTACTGCTGTATCATCCAATAATCTTGTGTTGCTTGCTTCCAACCAAACATATACAAATTCTCTCTTAATATTCTCTAATGTTTAATCAGAAATGGTAATCAAAGAATACATGAGCTGCAAAGGTGGTGTGTGTCATAATTTCTCTCTATTATTTTCTTCAAGGATCTTATCCTTGCTCACACCCTCTCCTTTTGCCTGACTTTTACAAGTCAGCCTCTTACACTTAGTTTCCAAAAAAAAAATTTGTTTTATTTCTTTTTCCTCACCTTTTTCTAGACACAAGGTCTGACCATCATTTTGAATTCTGTCAGACTCACTAAATATAAAATCTTACTGTTGTAGGTGTCCTTGAGTGGTGTAGAAAATAAGAAATAAGTGTTTTGTATCAGTGGATGTTTGATAAAATGCAATTGTATTATCCACTGATGAGTTGAGAGCTGCTATTTGTTTCAACTTCAAGAATTGACTTATTTGATGATTGAAATATCAAAGAATTTGAAACCAATGAAATTAAGAAATTTTCCATTGTTTCTATAGAAATATCAAAGAGAGAAGAAGAATTAATAAGGGTAGAATTTTGAATATTGGTTGCGCCTCTTGAATAGAGAAGAGAAAAACATCAATGTGAGACCCTGTGTGTGCATTAAGTGATAGGTTGATCATTAATTAGTGCTTGTTTCTTTTTCTTCCTCTGAAAGGTATTTATAGATGTGATCATTATAGATTCAAATACATGTATCCTTGGAGGTGGACTATTTTCAATAGATACAACCTTTTGAGAGGTTGCACCTAGAGATGTGCTTTTTCCTTTTAGAACTTAATATCCTTTTGAGAGTATATTAAGCAGTTTCCAAGGGTTCTCATTGTTCCTTATTTCCTCCACATAACTTCCTCTAAATGCATACCCTCCCCCTCACCTATTGTTGGTTGTGGTTGTTTTCTTTCTACAACCTTTATCTTTTGAGAGATAGAGGAGATGTATTTTGATATAGACTTGTTTTTAGAGAGTTTTAGTACTTGGGTAGAAGGAGTAGGATCATTACTAACATCCTTCATTGTAACATAATTAGAAGAAATAAAGAATAATGTAGTAGAGAGTTAAGACAATACCTGAATCAGCTATGACAAGATCCTTAAATAGATGAATAATATTAAACATAGGGAATCTTGCATAGTATATTAGTTTCACTACTATTTATGATCAGTAGTTAATTATCTACTGACAGTTAAACTGTTGTAGGATAATTAACTACTACTGCATTATCATTAGTTAATAATTATTCTTGAAGAGAAATTATTAACTAATATTTCTCAGTATGATTATCTGTTGATTAATAAATTTTGTCAAAAGATAACTTCTACTGGATCATTCAGCTGTGAATTAGTCTCCGGTATAAGTTATCAAAAAATAATTAACTACTGCTTCAATTCAGACTTGCACAAACTTTTCAAAGTATCTTATTCACCAAAGTTAAGCATACCTAGTTCACTTACCAACCTGTTAAAGGTGGCTTCATCCAATGGTTTGGTGAATATATCCGCAAACTGCTTCTCAGTTGGAACAAAATAAAGTTCAATAGTACCATTCATCACATGTTCTCTGATGAAATGGTATCTGATGTCTATGTGCTTTGTTCTCGATTGTTGCATAGGATTTTCTATAATGGAAATAGCACTGGTGTTGTCACAATAAATAAGAATTTGATTATACACCATACCATAATCCATTAGTTGATTTTTCATCCATAAAATTTGAGCAAAGCAACTCCTAGCAGCAATGTATTCTACTTCAGCTGTTGAGGTTGACACAGAATGTTGTTTCTTGCTAAACCATGACACTAGTTTGCTTTCAAGAAATTGACCGCTTCCTGTTGTGCTTTTCTTGTCTAGTTTGCAACCTACATAATCTGCATCTGAATAACCTATTAGATCAAATTCAGAATTTCTAGGATACCAAATGCCAAGATTTGGAGTACCCTTGAGATATCTTAATATTCTTTTTACTGCAATCAAATGAGATTCTCTAGGGTCTGATTGAAATCTTGCACATAAACAGGTTGAAAATATTATATCAAGTCTACTTGCAGTGAGATATAAAAGAGAGCCTATCATGCCTCTATAACTTGAAACATCAACCTTTTTACTAGTTGAGTCTTTTTCAAGTTTAGTGGTTGTTGCCATGGGAGTTTTAGAAGTTGCAACATCTTGTAAATTAAATTTCTTTAAAAGGTCTTTTAAATATTTTGTTTGACTAATGAAAATTCCATTAGTGGTTTTTCTAACCTGTAAACCCAAAAAGAAAGTTAATTCTCTCATCATGCTCATCTCATATCTAATTTGCAGAAGCTTAGAAAACTTAGAGCATAACCTCTCATTAGTAGAATCAAAGATAATATCATCAACATAGACTTGAACAAGTATTAAATCACCAGCATATTTTCTATGAAATAAAGTTTTATCTATGATACCTCTAATAGATTTATTTTCAATTAAAAACTAAGATAAAGTATTATACCATGCTCTTGGTGCTTGTTTAAGTCCACAGAGTATTTTGTCTAACCTGTAGACATGATTGGGAAATTGGTGATCTTTAAAGCCAGGAGGTTGTTGGACATACACCTCTTCTTGTATTTTCCCATTCATAAAGGCACTTTTTGCATACATTTGGTACACTTTAAAATTTGCATTAACAACATAGGCAAGAACTATCCTGATTGCTTCCAATCTAGCTACTGGTGCAAAGGTTTCATCATAGTCAATTCCTTCTTCTTGTGAATAACCTTGTGCAACTAGTCTGACCTTATTTCTTGTCACTGTACCAGCTTCATCGAGCTTGTTTCTGAAGATCCATTTAGTACCAATGATTGATTTATTCTTTGGTTTTGGTACTAGTCTCCAGAGTTTGTTTCTTTCAAACTGATTGAGCTCCTCTTGCATAACAATTACCCAATCAGCATCTTGTAATGCTTCCTCAACCTTTTTAGGTTTAATCTTGGATAGAAAGTTGAGGTATAGGCATTTATTCTAAGTAGCACTTCTTGTTGTCACACTTTTAGTTGGATCTCCTATGATTTGCTCAATAGGATGATCTCTTGTCCATCTTATTTGTGGAGGTAAACTTCTTGAAGAAGAAGCTTCATGATTGTAATTTCCTCCATGGTGTCCAGTGCTTTCAGCTTCGGTGAAAACTCCCCTTGAATTAGTGCTTAGGTCAAGGCTTAAGTTTTCCTTTGATGGTACATTGCCTGATGTTTTATTCCCTGATAGAGTATTTCCTGAACTGTTGTCCAAGGGATTTATTCTATTCATTGAAGGGGCTTCTAGATGACTTGGATTGTGATCAGGGATTACTAGATTTTCCAATGATTTGCACACATCAGTTTCATCATCTGATGTGTCAATTTCAGCATCTGTTGACTTATTTTCATTTTCAAACCTTAGTTTGCCATAGCTTCTTTCTGCATCATCATGTATTCCTTCAATCTTTTTATCATTAAAGGCTACATGAACTGATTCCATAACAATGTGGAGTCTAAGGTTGTAGATTCTATATGCTTTGCTTGTTAATGAATATCCTAGGAAGATTGCCTCATCAGCTTTAGCATATAATTTTCCTAGGTTTTCTCCTTGATTCTTGAGAACAAAGCATCTGCAACCAAACACATGAAGAAACTTAAGTGTGAGTTTTCTACCTGTCATGAGCTCATAAGGAGTCTTTTGATGAGCTTTTACTATCATTGATCTGTTCTGAGTGAAGCAAGCAGTAGAGATAGTTTCAGCCCAAAAGTAGGTAGATAAGTTAGTTTCTTCAAGCATGGTTCTTGCAACTTCAATCAAGGTACTATTTTTTCTTTTAACAATTTCATTTTGTTAAGGGATTCTAGGAGCTGAAAAGGTATGTGAGATGCCTTTTTCCACACAAAACATCTCTACTGTTGAATTCTTGAATCCAGTCCCATTGTCACTCCTTAAGGCCTTGACTTTCTCTCCAGCTTCAAGTTCTATCCTTTTAATGTGATCAATGATCAGTTGGGGAGCTTCATCCTTAGTATGTAGACATTTAACCCATGAGTATCTTGAGTAGTCATTAATAATTATAAATGCATACCTTTTTTTGGATATTGAAATCACATTAATAGGACCAAATAAATCCATATGTATTAGATGAATTGGTCTTGTTATTGTTCTTTACTTTTGAAAGAAATTTTCTTTTGTTTTCCTTTCTAACAAGATCCACAAAGACCGTCTTGAGAAAATTCAAGTTGTGGTAATCCTATCACTAATTCTTTTCTCACAGACTATTGATAGTCTTGAAATTTAGGTGAGACAACTTCTTGTGTCACAACCAACTTTCATCTGTTGATGCTTTACTGTAAAAGCATGTGTATTGTCCTTCTTTTGTTGAGCAGAAGTCAGCTATGTATACATTGTCTTTTCTGACTCCAGACAATGTAATATCTCCAGTCTTTATGTTGCTTATAAGGTAGTTTTCATCCTTAAAAACAACTTGATGGCCTTTGTCACAAAACTGACTAACACTTAGTAGATTGTGCATTAGGCCATCAACCAGTGCTACATCTTCAATGATGACATTTCCATGAACTACTTTGCCATATCCCATAGTGTATCCAATGTTGTCATCTCCAAAGGATACTTTCGGGCTAGCTTTCTCCTCAAATTGTGAGAGCAAACTTATTTCCAGTCATGTGTCTTGAACAACCACTATTTAAGTACCACAATTGTTGTTTCTTCTTGTCCTGCACACACATGTAAATTAGTTAGATCTTTTAGGAACCCAAGCCTGCTTGGGTTTTGATTTAACAGTTTTAATTTCAGGTTTAGTTTTGGTTATTGGTTGTGTATTCGTTTTCATTTCTTTCCTCTTCCTGCAAGGTGAAAGATCCACCTTGGTTTTAGGTGGCTTATGAACAACCATTGACCTTTTAGGAGACATTCTCCTTATGTTATTATGAACATTAGGCATAGAGGGATAAGCATAATAACAGTTTTAATAAGCATTGCAAGCATATGATAGATGTTTAAAATCACCACAATTATAACATGACATATATTGAGGTGGTGCAATGTATGGACAAGGAGCTTCAGTTGAAATAGGAGGAACATGCATGTTATCATTGATTTATGTGCATTGAAAAGCAAGGTGGTTGAAGTTCCCACACTTGGTGCATGTCTTCCTAGGTGCATTAGCTATTGGTGCATAATTACTGTTAGAGTTCAATGATGATGATGATGTTTAGAGAATAAAGTGTGCATCTGTAAATACTTAAGGTACTTTATAAACCTTAATATCAGCACAAGTTTTGCATCCACTGATGATAAACTTATTCATCAGGGGATAATCAAACACTTCACAAGACAAGTCGTAAAATGGAACATCTAAAGGACTTGACAAAGTGAAGAGGAATGTCTAATGTTACTCAAAAATAGTCAAAGTATTCCGCACATCAGATATTCCAAACAAAGTTTCGTTGATTAAGAAACCGTCAGGGGAACACATCAGGGGATGACAAAGGCAGATCAACCTGTCAGGGGAACGCGTCAAGGTATGGCAGTGGCTTGCCAAACTCATCAGGGGGAACGCGTCAGGGCATGAATAAGACATGTCATATGTCAGGGTAAAACTTCAGGGTATGATAGTGTCAGTCTAACCCATTAGGGGGAAAGCTCAACACTGCATTAGTGGAAGCCATCAGTGTATATCGTAAGTTATATCATCAGTGGATCAAGAAGCACTGAGTGAAACTCAAGTGAAGGTTGAAGCCCTGATCTAGTCTTTAACAAGACTTGTCATTAGGGGATCCAGAAGCACTGATCAAGTTCATTAGGGCTTGTCGTCAATGGATGGTTATGGCAGCATGCACCCGTCATCAGGACTTACACTCAAATCAACGAAGCTTGTTACAGAAGCAAGAGATATTAATTGGAAAGATATTTTTTGAAGTTTGTTTTGGTCCAATGAGAACTCTCGAACATTAAATGCACGCGGATCAGGGGAAGAAAAAGAAGCAACTAAAAGCAGCAATAGTCTATCACAAAGGACAACGATGTGACATATATGCGACTGAGTTGAGAAAAGTAGCACGTCTACAGCATGTGGGTTCAACCACTGATCTACTATATATGTAAAGGAGTTCCCATTACATAAAGAACAAAAAAAAAAAAAAGAAGATCAATCGAGAACATCAGATCAAACAAACACTACAACATACAAATCACTAGAGATAAGCTTTGTAATAAATTTTGAGAGATATATTCAAAGAAAAGAGAAGCTAGTGTGTGTGACATAGAAGCTATAATTTTATTACAGATTTTGTAGTTGTTTAATCACATTTGTGATTATCCAGATTTCCAGAAAAACATCAAGTTTTAATACAACTATTTTAACTTGAATCTGTGTGTTCATATTTTATAGTTTTTCTGTTCATTGTAATTGTTTCCGGTCAGTGCCGACTAAAGCTTAAAAAGAGCAAAACGTTTGTGGTGTTTGTATTCCCCCCCGCCCTTCTACAAACAGTTGAGCTTATATTGTTCTAACAATTGGTATTAGAGCCTCTTAACATATTACACTTGCTAACAACGATCAACATCTATGGCCAACAGAGCTGGAAACAGTAAAGTCCCCGTGTTGGAAAGGGGAAAATACTTCTTCTGGAGACAAAGAATGATAGTTCATCTAAGAGCTATTGATGACAAATATTTGCAGATTCTGGAAGAAGGCCCTCACGTTCCCAGAAAGCTCATTCCTCAGGAGGTTGTTAATGGAGTTAGTGTTCCGGAAAAGTTAGTTCCAAAAACTACTGAAGAGATGACCTCAGAGGAAAGAGAGAAGGTGAAAAAGGATCTCAAAGTCATAGGCATCCTATATAATGGTTTAGATGATGATATGCTGAATAGTATCATGAATCTTACAACGTCTAAATCTATATGGCATACCATTCAAATCCTTTGTGATGGAACCGAGGAAGTGAGGGAGAATAAACTGTAGCTGTTGACACAACAATATGAGTGGTTCACAATGAAAAATGGTGAAACACTCACTGAAATGTTCGACAGATTCAACAGGTTGGTAAATGACCTGAGATTATATGGGAAGGCCTACGCTAACAAGGATGTGAACAGAAAGTTCATGAGAGCCCTTCCCATATCATGGGATCCTAAGATGACAGCCATCAGGAAATCCAAGGATATGAATCTCCTAGACTTGGATAGGTTTTATGGCACCCTAAAGACATATGAACTTGAGGTTCAACAAAGATCTGAAATGTCAGGGGATCTCAGGAAGCTTAAATCTGTAGCCCTGATGGCTGCCAAGAAGGACAAAGAAGAAGCAAGACCAAGTGTCTTGATGAAGCAACAGTCAGGGGATGTCGAAGGGGATAACGAAGCTGACTCAAGGGAGGATGAATATACTCCTGAAGAGTTAGAGCAACTGGATGAAACCATGGCCTTTCTTGCGAAAAGGTTATCCAAGCTGAAATTTCAGAAGCCTGCAGGATCCAAAAGATTTTCAGTAAGGAAGCCTAGTAGCACTAAAAACTTTATTAACAAATCAAGAATAAAGTGCTACAAGTGCAATGAAATGGGCCACTTCGCAAATGAGTGCCGCAAGGCCACAAAAGAAGGTGAATCCAGGGGCAAGGAAGCTAAAGTTGATTACAAAAAGAAATACTTTGACCTTCTCAATGCCAACAAGAAGGGAAAAACATATATTGCTGAGGGAAAGGACTGGGCTGACTCAGATGAAAAAGATGCTGAAGAATATGTTAACCTAGCCTTGATGGCCTCATCCACTAATAGTAGCAGCTTACAAGTAAGTCTTGAAATTTCCTCTAACATGTCTAAAAATGATTGCGTTAAAACTGTTAAGGAAATGACTTGTGAGATAAAGGAACTTTATGACACCCTTAGGAGTGCAGTAGCTGAACTGAGAGAGTGCAGAAAATAAATGAACATTTGACTGCAAGAAACATTCTTTTAGAATCAGAACTCTCCAGACTTGAGAGTCTTGAAAAAGAACTCTCAAGGACAAAAAATCTTCTTGACTGTGCTATCAAAAGAGAGGAATGGACCTCAAATCTTCTAAGTTAAGAAAGGGAAGTCATAAAGAAATGGAATGAGTCTAGCAAAAAACTGGAGGATCAATTATACAGTCAAAAATCTAATCCCAAATCTGGTTTAGGCTATGGAGAGACTCTAGTGAAGGAACCTCACATTGAGTTTAAAAATGCAATTAGCTTTGGAAAAAGGCCAATACAACCTATCAAGTTTGTGAAGGCTGTAACAAAGTTAGAAAAAAGGAATGTTTTCCCGATGAGTGAAGCTTCCACAAGTGGTGGAAGTGACAAGAAACCTATTCTTGCCAAAGCACTCAAACCTCCAGTCAGAACAAAACCAGACTGTGCATTAGTGGATACACAGTCATTAGGGGGAAAGAGTGCATCAGACCGTCGTAGCCCTTCAAGGGAAAAAGGCATGTCAGAGGAAAATAAAAATAATAGAAATGGTAAGCTAGGTGTAAATAAGTCTAGTAATTACACTTCCATTCATGAAACCCCTAGGAAAGTGTGTTGGAATTGTGATAACAATAATCATCTATCTTTTCAATGTAAAGAGAAACCACAAATTCTCACTGGCACAATTTTATATGCTAATGATTTACCAACTGTTAAAGCTTGCACCTCCAAGGATAAAGGCAAGATAATAGTTGAGAAATCAAAAGAATATATTGAAGCTCCTAAAAAGGAGAAAGTTTTCAATTTGCCAAAACCAAAAGTCACAAATAAAGAAAAGGTTGTTTTACCTACAACTGTGACTAAACCTAGAGGACCCAAAACCAATTGGGTACCAAAAATAAATTAAATATTTTTTGTGTGCAGGGAAAAGTCAAAAGTAGTCAAATCTAGTTTCTAGATAGTGGTTGCTCAAGACATATGACAGGAAACAAAGCCCTGCTCATAGAATTTCAAGAGAAGGTTGGTCCAGTGATCTCTTTTGGTGATAACAGCAAAAGACTGACTCTTGGTTATGGCAAAGCAGCAAATGGGAATGTCTCATTTGAACATTTAGCACTAGTTGATGGGCTTAAGCACAACTTGTTAAGCATAAGTCAACTATGTGACAAAGGATACATCATTGCTTTTAAAGGGGATCAGTGTCTGATCTCAAATGAGGATGATGTGCAACTGGTTTTGTCAGGGATAAGAAAAGGAGATCTCTATGTTGCTGATTTCAATTCAGTAAGTGGAAAATCATGTTTCTATAGCAAGGCAACCCTTGATGGGAGTAGACTATGGCACAAGAAGCTCTCTCACCTAAACTTCAAGGCTATCAATGATTTAGTGAAGAGAGAGTTGGTAACTGGGCTACCCCAAATAGAATTCATTCAAGAAGGATTATGTTCAGGTTGTCAACAAGGGAAGCAAAGGAAAACATCCTTTGTCAGTAAGGAAGCCACAATGATCAAAACTCCAATTCAATTGCTTCATATGGATCTTTTTGGCCCTGTCAATATTATGTCAGTGTCAAAGAAAAGATTTGCAATGGTTATTGTGGATGACTACACCAGATATACTTGGGTTAAGTTTCAAAATTCTAAATCAGAAGTACCTCAACAAATCATTGACCATATTAAGAACGTGAAAACTGAGTCAGGGTCAGTGGTTAGAACATTGAGGACAGACAATGGAACTGAATTCAAGAATGCAGTTGTTGATGGATTTTGTGTGGAGAAAGGCATCAATCATACATTTTCTACTCCAAGGACTCCTCAACAGAATGGTGTAGTGGAAAGGAAGAACAGAACCCTGATAGAAGCTGCTAGAACAATGGTAGCAGAGGCAAGGATTCCTACCTATTTTTGGGTTGAGGCAATTTTCACTGCTTGCTTCACTCAAAATAGATCCTTAATCAACAAGGCTCACAACAAGACACCATATGAGCTAATAACAGGGAGAAAGCCAAACATCAAGTTCTTACATATTTTTGGATGCAAATGCTTTATACTAAGGAACTTTGGTGAGAACTTAGGAAAATTTCATCCAAAGGCTGATGAAGCAATTTTCCTAAGTTACTCCCTGACATCTAAGGCCTACAGGGATTACAACAAGAGACTTCAAGTGGTGATGAAGTCTATAAATGTAGCTTTTGATGATCAAGAGATTTTTGGACTTGAAGACCCTGGTTTTCATGAAGAGCTCAGTTTTGAAAATGAAAGTGAGACTAATTATTAAGAGATTGAAGCTGATGAGTGCAGACAAATGGAGAACTTATTCATTCCTGATGTTAATCCAAACACTGTAGAAGCACCTTCAACAGATAGAGTCAATTTCCTGGACAACAAATCAGGGGATACTCCATCAGGGGATCATCCATCAGGGCATGCACCATCAGAGGATAACTTGAACCTTGAATTAAGCACTAATTCAGGGGGAGGGTTTTTAGAAGCTGGGAGCACAGACTTTGGGGGAGGAGATAACAATTAAGCAAGCTCATCAAGATACATCTCTAATCTATAATGGGTCAGGAGACATACAACAGACTTAATTATTGGTGACCCAAACAAGAAAGTGCAGACCAGAAAAGCAACATCTAATGAATTTCTATACGCTTGTTTTCTTTCACAAGTAGAGCCAAAGAAATATGAAGAAACCATTCAAGATGCAGATTGGATAATGGCTATGCAAGAAGAGTTAAATCAATTTGAAAGAAATCAAGTATGGAAGTTGGTGCCTAAACCAAAAGATAAAATCATAATAGGTACCAAATGGGTATTCAGAAACAAGATGGATGAAGTTGGCATTATTATAAGAAACAAAGCAAAACTAGTTGCAAAAGGATATCTTCAAGAAGAAGGGATTGACTTTGATGAGACCTTTGCACCAGTAGCTAGACTTGAGGCTATAAGAATTTTCTTAGCCTATGCAACACATTCAAACTTCAAAGTCTATCAAATGGATGTGAAAAGTGTCTTTCTCAACGAGAAATTGGAACAGGAGGTGTATGTCCAACAACCTCCAGGATTTGAAAGCTCAAAATTCCCAAATCATGTATTCAAGTTAGAAAAGACACTTTATGGACTGAAGCAAGCTCCAAGAGCTTGGTATGACACACTGTCCAAGTTTTTGGTGGAAAATAAATTCACAAGAGGTATCATTGACAAAATATTGTTCTTTAGACAACACCAAGGTTATCTGATTTTGGTTCAAATTTATGTTGATGATATTATCTTTGGATCCACTAACACTAGACTGTGTGAAAAGTTCTCCAAACTCATGCAAAGCAAATATGAAATGAGATTGATGGGTGAGTTATCATATTTCTTGGGATTGCAAGTCAAACAAGTCACTAATGGAATTTACATTCATCAGACAAAATATGCCAAAGAACTTCTCAAGAAATTTGATATGGAGGACTCAAAAGTAGTAAAGACACCAATGGTCACTGCAACCAAGATTGACCCTGATAAGAATGGAAAGAAAGTTGATTTGAAGACTTACAGGGGAATGATTGGATCATTGTTGTATCTAACAGCCAGCAGACCTGACATAATGTTTGCAACATGTCTTTGTGCAAGATATCAAGCTGATCCCAGGGAATCTCATCTCATTGCAGTGAAAAGAATCTTGAGATATATCAAGGGCACTACAGAGTTGGGACTTTGGTATCCAAAGGAGTCTGGATTTGAATTGCTGGGATATTCTGATGCTGACTTTAGAGAATGCAGAATTGACAGAAAAAGTACAACAGGAAACTGTCAGTTTCTAGGAGGAAGACTTGTATCTTGGTTCAGCAAAGAGCAGCACTCAATTTCAACATCAACTGCTGAAGCTGAATATATTGTAGCTGGAAGTTACTGTGCACAAATTCTATGGATGAAAAATCAGTTAATGGATTATGGCCTGAACTTCAACAAAATTTCAATCAGGTGTGATAACACTAGTGCCATTGCCATTGCTGAAAATCCTATGCGACATTCCAGAACCAAGCATATAAAAATCAGATATCATTTCATTAGAGAACATGTTATGAATGGAACTATTGAACTACAGTTTGTTCCTACCAACAAGCAGCTGGCAGACATATTCACCAAGGCTCTTGATGAAGTTACTTTCTTTAATCTTGTGGGAGAGCTGGGCATCATGAGTTATGCAAAGTGAAAGTGAAATATCTGGCTGAAAGTCTTGTCAGAAAGGTAGTTGGAGCAACACAAGCTATCTAATGCCTAAAAGTTCTGGTATTCCTAACTCATCTCAAATTTCTGATGAAATTAATTGATATGTGATTATATATGTTATTACTCTAAATATGCATATATATATATATATATATATATATATATATATATATATATATATATATACTTGTACATTTTGTGTTTTTGTTTGGTTGTGTTTGTTTTTGATTGATGCATCAAGGTCAGGGTATCTGGCTTGCGCATCAGGGTTAGGGTATCTGGCTCGCGCATCAGGGTCAGGATATTCGACTCGCGCATCAGGGTCAGGGTATTCGACTAGCGCATCAGGGTCAGGGTATCTGTCTTTTGCATCAGGGTCAGGGTATGTATATACACAAAGCGTGTTAGAGTAAGGTAAAATGTTTTTAACCACATCAGGGGATTACGGTCAGTTAAGTGATGACAACTCATCAGGGTGTTCTTCTCTCACTGATGACGTGTTATCACAGAACTAAAATGACTCCCTGATTGCGTGTTTTCAAGAGAAGTTTTCAAACGTCAATAGGCGGGTATTTATACTCTATCTCTCCTACTTTTTAAAACACCTTAAAACATTTAATCTTTCTCTGATATTTGCTCGAGTTTTCTTTCTCTCTCTTTCTCTCTCTCTTTCTCATTTTCACAGAAACCCTAGTACTTCAAATCTTCAAAAGCATCAATGACACCCAGCAACGCTCAACAACTTTGAGGAAATCTGGTGGTTCCACCCACAAACTATGTAGGTTTCTCAGACATTGATGAGGTAAATGATTGCTTCAAGCCAATGATGAATTATCTACTCAAATCTGGGTATAGTCGAGCAATCTTCACTGATGAAGAATTGTCTGGAGAAGCACTTTCATAACTTTGGTCAAGTGCTAGATTTATGAATTCTACAACAAGACCAGATGCTGTGAAAGGGATTTCATTCAAGATCTCCTCCAAGAAAGGAAAAATAACTCCTTCAAGGATTAATTCTACATTGGGATTACCGACACAAGACCTTGTGGAAGTTCCTGAGGATGCTGAACTGCTCAACTTCTTGAGGAAACTAGGCTATAACGCTGATCCTAGCACAGTGTTAAAGTTCAAGGACCTCAAGAGGGTGAATGTGAAGCGAGAGATCTCCTACCTTTTCGACACCATCACCAAGGTGTTCTCAGGTAAGTCTTCTAACTTTGAGGTAATTACCTCCTTAACTTTAAAAATAGCGTATGCAATGATTAGAAATGTAAATATAAATATAGATAAAATAATTTTTGATGATCTTGTTAATAAATTAGGTAGTTTTAATTCTAGGGAATCTGAAGTTTATTATGCTAGATTTTTGTATATGATTATTAAAGATCAAATTACTAATTTTTCTTTTGAGAATGATGTTCCTGTATAGACATACAAGCAAACAAAGAAATTGTTTGCAGAAATAATAAAGAAGTTATACACTGCAGAACCATTTGCTCTTCCAATGCATATGGAATAGGTAGTGCGTACTTCACCCTCTACTTCCCAACCTGTAAATTCTTCACCTTTATCTACTATGGCAAAGATCACAACCACTTCTCTGCCTTCCCAAGTAGAACAACCAATTTTAACACAACCACTCTCTATAGCCCAACCCATAGTCTCCCAAAAGACTACTGGGATTCAAAAAAACCCAGTGAAGTTACCACGTCAATTGAGGGGGAGCAAAGAAAGAGAGTGATTGGCTACAAGCGTATGAAGAAGAAGAAGGGAGCCACGAGTGTTATCCAAAAGCCTGACCAGGCAGTATCCTCTCAAAAGGATACTGCTTTTGATAAGGAATTAAACATATTTCTAACTACTTCCTCTCAAAAGGAATCAGTTATTGAAAATAGTCCTCAACCAGGGACACAGTTGAGTGAGGCACATACACTGACCATAGACTCTGATGAAACTAACATCAAGGTCTCTAAGAGCCACTTGCAAAAATTTGACACAGTGAGTGCACACACTACTTCTTTTGATGCGTTTGGTTTTCTCTAAGGTGTTGTAGTTCAGAAGCTTCTCAATAAGATCAACATGAGTCATAAGCATTCTTTTACAGCTTCTTTTGATGAATCACCTCCTTATTCAGTGATTCAGCCAACACTCCCTTCTACACCACTTCCTTCTTTCTCTGTTCCTCAAATTTCTTCAGATATTATGACACAAACATTAAGTGTCATAAGATCAGATTCTCCATTTTCTCAATTCTTGGAGGAGCCAACACTCCCTGACACAGTGATTGATAGTCACCACACTCAAATGGTTGACTCATTTTTCCTTGATACAATCACTATTGATCAGACAGGGGACATAAATTCTAATGTATATACAACAATAATAAGTCTTTTATGTTCCCCCAATTGTAAATACTTCTTCTATAGAAACATACACTTCTCCAATTGTACATACACATATTACTTCCACTCCTTCTCCTATCACTTCTATGGAACCAGTAACTGTACATAACTTACTTGAGCTGGCCACAGAAGCTGATCTCACAGCCCATAGGAGCCCTTTTAGGACAATTTTGAGTGAGGCTGAGAAAATACTTAGTGAAGAGAGGCAAAGTCAAACTCCTGAGAGGACTTTGGCAAAGGGAGAGGAAGAGAGAACTGCCTTAGTAGGCAAAGAAAAAGGAGAGAATACGAGTGATGCCTTAGAAGGCAAAGAAAAAGGAGAGAATGAGAGAGATAAATATGAGATCCTTGTAAATAAAGAACAGAGAGAAAATACAGATACTGTACATAATACTACAAGCTGTGAAAGTGATGAAGATGATGCTCCACAAGATGATTTTTCCCAGTTCATTGGAGTTGATTTGTACTTTCAACATAATCAAATGGTGGACACTGTACATTTACTCAAGCAAGAGCTTGCAAGGACCACTGATCCAATCTTGATAAAAGTGTTAAAATCACAAATCATAATTGGTCAGTCTGTAGATATTGAGAATAAGAAACTATATACACATTTTATAGAGAAAATCAACAGTGTACAGCAAGTTGTTGACTCCCTGGTGACCAGCCAGACCCTACTTCGAATGAAGAAGCAAACTGACAATGTGGACAAGAAACTTGTCGATCTCACCATCAACTGTCCAGCATGGAAACTCTGCAACAATCCATGGTTGACACTCTAAAGCAAGTTCTACAAGTCACATCCCAACTCTCAACTTCCACTGATGATGTTGTCGAAAAGGGGAAGAAATCTACTAGACCATCGTTAGGGGATGTTGCTGAGAAATCTACAAGTCAACCATCAGGGGATGTGATTACTCCTTTTCCTGCTCCAAAACCCAAGGACAAAGGCAAAGGCATCCTGATTGAGGAACCAAAGAAGAAATCCAACACTCAATCAAGGCCTAAGCTACTTGGAGACGTCATGAAGATAGCCCACTATCCAACTCCTGTTAAAGCCTTGATTGACGGGAAAGTGGAGTTGGTCTACCCTCAAGACAAAAAGCTTGTGGAAGTTGATGCACTCTATGCACAACAACTTCAAGAAGAAGAAGAGAGGGAAATGGCAAAGGAACAGGAGGAAGAAAAGAAGAAAAAGAGTGTCAGACCTAGGACCTCCAGGAAACCTCAACCAAGAAGATCTCATAATCCTAAAGGTGCATCAGAGGATAAGAACCAAGACAAAACTGATGACCCTGATGCTACCAAACCTAAGTCATCTGAAGCCAATGATCAAGCACCTTCTCCTATAACCACAGCATATGGTCCACCCACTCTAGCTGAATCCCTCAAAGAAGAAAGGTGCAAAAACCTGACATTTATGTTCTCAATAAAAAGCATAAATGTCAGGTTCAACAATAAAAGGGATCAGCTGATAACAGTGCAACTAAAGAGTGGGTCACAATTCAATGTTACAATGGACAGGTTTAGGAGAATAGATGTTGAACAACTAGGATTGATGCTAAACTTGATTTTCAAAACATCAGCGGCTAAAAGAGACTTGAGGGGGATGATTGAGAAGTTGAGGAGCGCCATCAACCATGAAAGGAGCCTGCCCACATCCTTGGAAAGACCACTGAAATTATTCTATAAATCCACTGATGGGTAGGAGAAAAGTATAAAGATCAAAGACATTGATGGCCTTGACCTGGAGGAAGCGATGCATGTTCTAAGCCAAATTGCTTCTCACAAAAATGAACATGTCATCAAGTTCAGAATCCTGCTGATTTAGAAAGTGCTAAAGGAGATTGAAGAAACCAAAGCTAATGATGGGAATGCTGCAGTAAGGGATGCGCCACCAGTGAAGCGATTCAAAGAATATCCAAAAATGATCACAAGCCACATGGGTGTTGAGTTCAAAAATAAAAAAGGGGAGATCATTACCTTCTACTGGTCACAACTTGATGCAGCCAACATACAAGAGATTAAATATATCTTTGAAGATTTGGAATCCAGCAAGAATGTTAACATTGTCAACTTCAGAAGACTTCTTCAAAGGGAGCTGGAGCAACTGGAGGCTGGAGGGGAAGACAACAGACTCAGGATTCCTAACCAAAACCCAGAACAAAGGAGACAAGGCTTTGGAAGTGACACTCAACCGATTGAATCAAGTCATCCATTGCCCTTTGTCTCAGCCAAAAGGAAAAGGGGTCCTGATGTCTAAGAATGTACATTTTTGTTGTAATAGATATAGGAAATACTTGTACAGAAATTCTTTTTGTTAGTTCATATATAATTCTTTCTAGTATAAAGTATTGGTTTTGACATCATCGTCAGTGCATCTAGAAATATATGGTTATCAAAATGATAAACATAAATAGGGGGAGATTGTTAGAGTTAAATGATGATGATGATGTTTAGAGAATAAATTGTGCATCTGTAAATACTTAAGGTACTTTATAAACCTTAATATCAGCACAAGTTTTGCATCCACTCATGATAAACTTATTCATCAGGGGATGATCAAACACTTCACAAGACAAGTCATAAAATGGAACATCTAAAGGACTTGACAAAGTGAAGAGGAATGTCTGATGTTACTCGAAAATAGTCAAAGTATTTCGCACATCAGATATTCCAAACAAAGTTTCGTTGATTAAGAAACCATCAGGGGAACACATCAGGGGATGATAAAGGCATACCAACCCGTCAGGGGAATGCGTCAGGGTATGGCAGTGGCTGGCCAAACTCATCAGGGGGAACTCGTCAGGGCATGAACAAGACATGTCATCTGTCAGGGTAAAACTTCAGGATATGATAGTGTCAGTCTAACCCATCAGGGTAACCCATCAGGGGAAAAGCTCAACACTGCATCAGTGGAAGCCATTAGTATATATCGTAAGTTATTTCATCAGTGGATCAAGAAGCACTGAGTGAAACTCAAGTGAAGGTTGAAGCCCTGATCCAGTCTTTAACAAGACTTGTCATTAGGGCATCCAGAAGCACTGATCAAGTTCATTAGGGCTTGTCGTTAGTGGATGGTTATGACAGCATGCACCCATCATCAGGACTTACACTCAAATCAACAAAGCTTGTTATAGAAGCAAGAGATATTAACTGGAAAGATATTTCTTGAAGTTTGTTTTGGTCCAATGAGAACTCTCGAACATTAAATGCATGCGGATCAGGGGAAGAAAAAGAAGCAACTAAAAGCAGTAGTAGTCTATCACAAAGGACAACGATATGACATATATGCGACTGAGTTGAGAAAACACGTGGGTTCAACCACTGATCTACTATATATGTAAAGGAGTTCTCATTACACAAAGAACAAAAAAAAAAAAAGAGATCAATCAAGAACATCAGATCAAACAAACACTGCAGCATACAAATCACTAGAGAGAAGCTTTGTAATAGATCTTGAGAGATATATTCAAAGAAAAGAGAAGCTAGTGTGTCTGACATAGAAGCTGTAATTTTATTACAGATTTTGTAGTTGTTTAATCACATTTGTGATTATCCAGATTTTCAGAAAAACATCAAGTTTTAATACAACTATTTTATCTTGAATCTGTTTGTGTTCATATTTTATAGTTTTTCTGTTCATTGTAGCTGTTTCCAGTCAGTGCCAACTAAAGCTTAAAAAGAGCAAAACGTTTGTGGTGTTTGTATTCCCCCCCCCCCCCTTCCCCTTCTAAAAACACTTGAGCTTATATTGTTCTAACAATTACTGTATTTATTAATACCAAATTTACCATTCTTGTTTTTCTTAGGCTCAAATATTTGACTGCTTTTTAGCTTTTCTTTTAATTGTTTGTCAGTAAGCAAACCTGTGACAGCCCCAAAAATCTCATACCGGACTTCGGGCACCGTTAATAAGTGACAAGAGAACAGTAAAAACATCCAAGCATGCATATCATTATATAAGAAAAATAAATTGTATTCTCTATTGCATTTATCCAAAAATGAAAGTTTAACAGTGGAAGTCAATGAGGGGCTCACACAGGCCTTACAATGTTAACAATTCAATGATTGTCTCATGCTTCATTCTTCCTCGGAATGCCATCCATCCATAAAAGGTCAATTAGGAAGTGTTTACTATGCCATCCTCGCTTTGCCTTTAGCAGACATCTCAGCCTTCTCGCCATGTCCTATAAAACATTAGATAATAGCAACATGAGAGATTTACGCTTGTAAGTATAAAATCAAGTATTGGCAGGTGTTGAAGTAGGGAAAATTTCTTGGCTAAATTGTTTATGAGGTTGGACGGAAAAAATGTTCACACCTCTAAATAGCTTAGAGAAAAAATATATATAGCTTCCACGGTCCCCGAGTGATAACGAGGGATTTGACCTTTTTACTTGAAAGAAATCTTGAATCATTTATTTTCCCTCTCTTCATCAAATAGTGAGTCACCTGGACAGTTTGACCACTATCTGACTTCATCATCTCTTCATCAAACGACATATCAGCTGGCCAGCCTGATCGTTCAACATAATGACATACGTAGTCGAAGCAGAATTCTTTTGTCTGCGAGGGTTCGGCCACCGATGCCTCAGTTTTCATTCCCTATCATCCTTAGGCCTAGGGTTCCAAGAAGATGCAACCTATTAGCCTTTAGTTACCCACACAGATATACTTTACAAGTATGGGGTAAGAAAAATGAAGTCTTTTTCTATCTATATAGGATTTACCTTGGCGCATTAGCGAATTTGAATAACTAACATCTGCCCAAAGAATGCTCAATTCTAGTACAACATTTTCACGTACATCGGATCAAAAGATCATACGTTACTTAGCTTTGAAGAAATTGAATCATAAATATTGACATAAAAATATGTTGGATACATTACGCATATCGAAAGAGTGATCATGCATATTAATTGAAAGAAGTATCAGAGTGAATATATACTTGCCTTGGTTCTTAGCAAAAGATCAATTTCAATTTACTTGACAGTGGGACACTCTGTAACAACATGCATATAACATGAGAAATCTATTTCATTACTAAAGTTGTGAGAAAAATGCACATGTGATGTCCGAAAACTTTTACTGTTTTAACTTGTTAACTGAATTGATGAGTTTTTTTTAAAAAAATATAAATTTATAAAAGTTTATTAATAAAATAGAAGAAATAATACATTATTCCCTTGAGGCAAACTGCACATAAAAGTGGGTTATTTACTCGTCGATGGATGACTGGTCATTAGGGGATAAATTACCTGTCAGGGGATGACTAGTCATCAGTGAACAACTTCACCCGTCAGGGGATGTCTCGCCCGTCAGCAGATGTTTAGTCATCAGGGACTAGTCCACCCGTCAAAGGATGATCCACCCGTCAGGGGATAATCCTCGACCATCAGGGGATGGTCTTCAATCATCAGGGGATGATCCTCGACCATCAAGGGATGGTCTTCGGCCATTAGGGATGACCTTGTTTCATCGCCAAACTCGATAAGTCATCGCTGAACTCCTCGATGAATAAT
This sequence comes from Centella asiatica, assembly GCA_014636745.2. Classification (NCBI taxonomy): domain Eukaryota; kingdom Viridiplantae; phylum Streptophyta; class Magnoliopsida; order Apiales; family Apiaceae; genus Centella; species Centella asiatica. The sequence continues at coordinate 4,630,067 of CM025782.1, forward strand.
TTATTCAGCGCTTAACTCAATAAGTCATCGCTGAACTCACAAGCTAGCGCCAAACTCAATAAATCATCACTAAACTCACAAGCCAGCACCAAACTCAATAAGTCGTCGCTGAACTCCTCGGTGAAAAAATTGTTCAGCGCCAAGCTCAGTGCCACACTCACTGGGAACTAAATCTCTTTAGCCTATCAGAGGCTAATTCCACACTGTCGGAGACTAACTTCTATACCATTGGTGACTAACTTGGAACCTCCCAGGGACTATTTATACAGTCAGAGACAACTTTATGCTGACGGAGACTAAGCTAGGACTTGTCTCTGATAGAGTGGTGACTTCATCACTCTTTTATGCAATGTGTCATTCTTATTGTCTACTAATTCTTTTAGACACTGCTAGGCACAAGAACTCTGGTTAACAAGGATCCAGGCGTGGTGTTTAACCACTGATATAAAAAAAAAATATTTAGAAGTTAAAGGTTTGTCTACTAGGTGGTCGTCAACATATCTTACTCTCATTTTTGGGTAGCTTTTGAAATAAAAGGCATTAATACAAGATGTTAAAAGTATGCATTAAATCATACTTTTGGAAGTGAGTGAACTTAGTATTTTTACAAACATGGCATGCATAACAGAACAAAAAGTGCAGGAACAGAGCAAGAATTAAATATAGTGCTCTTACCTTTATGGCAACAAAGGAGAAATTAAAAGCTTGGATTGTTCTTCGAGAAGGACAGTTGCTCTTTAAAAGTGAACCTAGATTTTTGTAGGATAGAAAATTTATGAAAGTGGGAGTAGGGTTGTATCCAAATGATATATATATATATATATCACTTGCCGAGCAACAAGAGCGGTTGGATTGTTTGAGATTAGATTTCAGTCATTGGCTATAAAAGGCAGTGACAAGCTTTAGAAAAAAGTGATTGATTAGAAAGGGTGGATGTAACGGCTGCTAGAAGTCAGTCAGTCATCTATCATAGCCAACAATCTAGTGTACTTTTGGAGTAGAACAACTAGTTGACGGGCCACTTATAACAACTCTGACATAGTACAATTAAACCTTTTGTCTCACAGCAGTCTTTGGTTTAAAAACAGGTATTGTGCCCGTGTGTTGCCTTCCCACGTGATAAATACACTTACTCTTGAAAATACTTGAATAAAATAATCATAAGGATTTGAGTTCAAAAAAAAATTAAAATATATATATATATATATATATATATATATATATATATATTCAAAAACTTTTGGACATCACATTACTATAAAATTTTCATAAATAAAAAAAAATATGAATTTATTATTCATATCGAATAAAAAAATTTAAAATTTCATACATAATCTAAAATAATCATAATATGAAATAAATCACACAACAAAATTCATCTTATTTTTCAGGTTCTCACAAAACCAACATTCTTAGTAGCCTTTTTCTCTAGCATTGGTTCCAAAGTTTTCTTTACAGATGTGAAATTTACAACTTTAAAACTTTCACCTATCTCAATCTTAGTAGGTTTAACAAATTTGATTGGTTTTTCCTATTGTTTTAGATTCTATGCTAGCTTCTATTTCTTTATTTTTATTAGTGGTAATGGGTTGTTCACCAACTGATACAACAATGGGCATATCTGAGTATCCTAATCCAGTTTTTGATTAGGATTTTGAGAGTTTAAAAGAGCCTGCACTTTGTGTGAGGATTGTGTCCATTGTTTTATCTTATCTTGTTCAGCCTTGAGTTTTTCAACTAGATATTCTTATTTTTTCAAGGCATTATCAAGATGTCTCTTGGCATTAAGAGCTTCAGATTTGGCCTTTTCTAGGATTAACAATTCAGATTCTAAAAATGAGTTTCTTTTTGAAACAACATTATTGGACTTAGTAATCCTATTGTTTTCTTTAATAAAAGATCTTAAACTATGCAAGACATAAATCTCTTTGGCCATTTCTTGAATGGTAACATCACATTCATTTTTAGAAATTGAAGAAATATTGAAGTTATGTACCTTAGTTGGTGATGAGTTCTATGATTCAACTTCTCCTTCAGAATTGCTTAAGGATTTAGCCATTAAAGCCAAATTTACAATCTCTTCCTCAGCATTAGATTCATCTGAATCCACCCAATCTTTGCCTTCAGCTATATATGCCTTTCCCTTTTTCTTGAGAAGATCAAAGTATTTTCTTTTGTAATCTACTTGATCATCCTTGAAGTCTTTCTTCTTCTTGACTTTGGGCTTCTTGTATTCATTGGAAAAGTGACCAAACTCATTGCAGTTATAACACCTGATTTTAGATTTGTCAATCATGGTTGATTGACTTAGCTTGACAGGAGTGGATGTTGATGTTGATGAGTCTTTCTTAAACTTCCTCCCTCTTTGAAATCTTAGGTTTTTAAATTTCCTAGCAATGTAGGCCAAGCTTTCATCAATTTCATCTTGCTCCTCAGGTGTATAACTCCTAACTTCATTCTCTTTAGTCTCACTTTCTTTTATTTCCTCATCATTAGAATCTTTTTTCTTAATGGAAACCTTTAAGTGTCCACCAAGCTTCTTTTTCTTTGGCTCTACAATCAGTATCTTTGGAGTGTTGCTTATATCATTGCTGGATTTCCAACTCATAGGTCTTCAAGTTTCCATATATCTCATCCAATGTTAGAAGACATAGATCTTTGTTGGCTTCTCTGATTGTAGTAGTCTTTGGATCCCAATGTCTGGGAAGAGCTCTCAGAAATCTATGATTCACTTGAAGCATAAAATACTCCTAGCCATAGGTAGATAAATCATTAATTAATTGGATGAATCTCTCATATAGATCATCAAGAGATTCAACATCCTTGGCAGTAAATAACTCATATTGTTGAATCAGCAGGAGTTCATTATTTAGCTTGATTTGTTCATTCCTTTCATATAGGACAATGAGCTTGTCCCAAAGCTCCTTGGATGTTTTTCACTTCATAACTTTGTATAGCATGTTGTTATCAAGTGGCATGATAAGGATATCTCTGACCTTCTTATCCTTGTCAACCTCTTCCTTTTCTGATTGAGTAAATTCTTTTGGAGTTTTTGCTTCATATTTGTTTGGTGCAGTAACTCCATTAGAGGTGATGCCAAGTACAAGCTTATTTATTTCTGGAGGACCTTTTTCAATAATCTTCAGGTATTGGTCATCTTTTGCATCAAGATAACTTAAGATCCTTTGTTTCTAGAATGAGTATTCACCCTTCTTGAGTTGGGGAACTTTGGAGTTGTCCTTAGAATTACTCATGATCTCTAGATTGAATTAATCTAGAACTGCTTTAATACCAATTGTTTGTCATGTGGGGTAATTGTAGAAGGGGGATTGAATACAATTACTAACTTTTCTTAGAATTAAACTATTTAATATAGTTTAAAACTTAAGAACAGTTAAAACAACTTTACTGAAAAGATATAACATATGAAACAGTAAAAAAAAATTGCAAGATATGAATATTAATCTACAATATGTATATTTATTGTAAATCATTTTGAATCTTTACAATTCTTTCTGGTAGTGATTACCAGCTGCAGACAATATCTATTTAAAATAACAACTGCACTCTAGAAAAATGATTTCTAGCTTTTCTTATGTTTATGAAAACTTGTTTCTTTCAAGTTATGAAAAACTTGTTTCTTTTTTAGATAATAAGAATACTTGTGTTTTTGTGTATCTCAGTGTGTTATGTTATGTCTCTCAAGTATATTATCTCAACTGCTCCATATCTCTATTTATAGACATAGATTCCTTGTTCTCCAAGCTTCCATAGTGAGTTGCCTCCAAAAATATCTCTAATATTCTTTGGTAATTGCAACTCTGTCACATAACTTCTTTTTTTTTTGCATGACATTCCTTACACACAAACCTATTATGTAACATCTCTGGTGTATCAGCACACCAGCTCCCTCTTTTCCTCTTGGAGTTCCCATGATAAGTTATCTCTGCAGTGAATAACTTATCTCTATGAGCTTCCTGGTTTTTGATCGGACTAGTTTCCAATTTTTCCTCCGTTAAGTTTCTATAAGTTATCTCTGCAGTTTTTACACTAGTAGCATTATATGCATGCTAGTGTATAAGTATGACTTATCTCCATATTTTACTTTATCAGTGTTCACACTTGTAGTGTATAACTTATCTCCTTGAAGTTTTTTTGGTAGCCAATCTCTCCTTATTAGACCACCATCTATATTTTATTTCCACCGCCTTTAAACTTGAGTTAGTAAATTTGTGAACTTAGCCATGTGTCATCCCATATGTCTTGTTTAGTCTTTGATTATTTTATCCCCTGATAGATAGTCTTTGTTTATTAGTGGATATTTATCCCCTGATGAGCTATTTTGTTCATCAGTGGATATTTATCCTCTAACGAGTTGTTTTGTTCAATAGTGGATATTTATCCCCTGATGAGCTATTTTGTTCATTGGTGGATATTTATCCCCTGATGCTCGAGTACTTGACTTCATAGATAGACATTTTCCCGATGACTTTGGCGATAGTCTTTTTGAGTTTGGCGATGTTGTTGATTTGGCCGACGACTTTGGCAATAGTTATCTTGACTTTAGTAATAGGTAAATGACTTTAGCGACTTTAAAAATGACTTTGGCGTTAAGTAATGTTTAACTTTGGCGACGGTCAAATCTTCTCAAGGCTACTTTAATGCATTGAAGTGTATTTGCCTTAGTCTCTGGTAGCTTCAACATTAGTCTTTGATGAACAAATACTTTGTCTCCGATGAACAAAAACTTAGTCTCCGATGAACAAAAACTTAGTCTCCGATGAACAAAAGTTTAGTCTCCGATGAACAAATTTTGCTCGACCAATTTTGACTTTTGTTGAACTCTCCAAATGCAGTTTTTGTAGTCTTTGATGCGTACCTGCAGACTCTAATGGTAGTCTCTGATAGAACACTACTGTGGGTACTTGTACAATTACAAAATCTAACAATTATAAGCTCATAAGGAGTTTTGTTGTGAGCTTTGTTGATCAATGTCCTATTTTGAGTGAAGCATGCAGTTGAAATTGCTTCAGCCCAAGAATAGGTAAGAAGTTTAGCTTCTTCAAGCATGGTTCTAGTGGCTTCCATAAGAATTTTGTTTTTCCTCTCAACTACTCCATTCTGTTAAGGGGTTCTTAGAGCAGAAAATGTGTGAGATATTCCTTTGTCCACACAGAAACATTTAACTTTGGAGTTCTTGAATTCTGTTCCATTATCAATTCTTAGAACTTTAACAGTCAGCCTAGATTCAGTTTCCATTTTCTTGATGTGATCAATCATCAACTGAGCTGCTTTATTTTTGGTATGCTAAAATTTACCCATGTGTATTTGGTGAAATCATCAACTATCACCAGAGCATACATTTTCTTTGAGTTAGACATAATGTTTACAGGTCCAAATAAATCCATATGAATTAGTTGCATTAAACTTGTAATTGATGAAATCTCCTTGCTTTTAAAGGAAGTCTTCTTTTGCTTCCCTTTTTGACAAGCTCCACATAAGCCATCTTGAGTGAATTCCAGTTATGGAAGTCCTATCACTAATTCTTTCTTCACCAAAATGTTGATCGTCTTGAAATTCAGGTGAGAAACCTTCTTATACCATAGCCAACTTTCATCCACTGATGCTTTACTGTAAAAGCATGTGAACTGATATTTGTTAGATGAACCGAAGTCAGCTATGTAGAGGTTACCTTTCTTAACTCCAGATAGAACTATATTTCCATCTCTACTATTACTTATCAAGCGATGTTCATCCTTGAAAGCAACATTGTAACCTCTATCAAACAATTGACTAATACTAAGCAAGTTGTGCTTAAGACCATCAACTAGTGCTACATTGTCCAAGATGACATTTTCATTTGTGACTTTGCCATATCCCAAGGTATATCCCTTGCTGTCATTTCCAAAAGAAACACTTGGGGCAGCTTTCTCCTCAAATTGTGTTAGCAGGGTCTTGTCTCCAGTCATGTGTCTTGAACAACCACTATCCAAGAACCAAATCTATTTCCTTGTACCCTGCACATAGTAAATAGCTAAGTTAATTTAGGAACCCAGACTTGCTTGGGTCCATTGACATTTTTAATGTTTAATTTAGCAATTGTTAAGGGTTTTTCAGTTTTATCTTTCTTTATCAACCACTGCTTAAAAGAAATAACTTTCTTCTTAGCCTTAGGTGCATCAGATTTTTGCCTTAACTTTAGAGGAGATTTCAAATAACTATTTTTAATCTTTTGAACATTTGAGTGGTTCTTAACTATTAAATTTTTCCTTTTATCAGAAGGTAAGGTTTTAGCATGCATGTTCCTAGCGATATTTTTACACTGATAAGCAAGGTAGTTGGGATTTCCATACTTCCAGTAATGTTTCCTAGGTGCATTAATAACAAGAGTATAATTAGTATATTTGTTAATTCCCTCCTTACCATTCCTATTATTTTTCAGCTTAACCTTTGATGAGTGAATGGGCTTTGGATTAGAGCTTTTAGCTCTGAAGTCATTTAATTTCTTTTCCAGCTCACTAACTCTTTGTTCTAACATAGTCTCCTTAGATTTTTCTTTAGTAGCTCCTGCCTTAACAAATTTTATCTTTTTAAAGGTAGGAGCAGTAGCTACTGGATTACTTTTACTTGTGCTAGTTTCACCAGTTCCAGCGATTGGCTATTCCTTAATCACTGGCTGCTTTCCCTGGACCTTATTATTATAGTCTAGCCCTTCATTTTGACAGGTGCTATATTTTTCTATTGTCTCCTTAACTATTTTAGAGGAGTTGGTCCATTCTTTTATGATGTCTTGCTCTTTCTTAAATTGTGCTCTTAGTCATTCTTCTATATGTTTAGCACAAGCAAGATCGTCTAGTGCCATTTTGCACACTTTTCTAACTTGTTCAAGAACACCTAGCTTAGACTCTAAGAAAGAATTTCTATTTTTTAACAGTCAATGGTTTCAATGAGTCTAGCATTTTCTTTTACAGAGCATCTAAGTGCTCCTTTTAAATGGTACATTTCTTTAAACGTGTCAATTAAGTTTTCTTGACAATCAGATAATTACATAGTAGAAGAAATAATCAAGTCAATTACCTGGGAGTTCTTGGAATTTGGACTTCCAAAAGTGTTACTACTATTAGAGGAGTTGGCTATTAGTGCCATGTTGGCATATTCTTCATCCTCTGATTCTGAATCAACCCAATCTTTGTCTTCTGTGATTAGTGCCTTTCCCTTGCCCTTGTTGCTGTTGAGGAGATCATAGTAATTCTTTTTATAGTAATCCTCATCTCTTGTAGCATTCCTGGGCTCCCTTGTCTTTTTGTCAAACTTAGGCTTCCTGCACTCACTAGCAAAGTGTCCAAAAGCATCACAGTTGAAGCACCTGAACTTAGATCTATCAACCTTGCCAAATTGACTTTCTTTCTTTGATGAAAAGACATTGTTGAATCCAAGCTTTCTCATGGCAAATTTAAGTTTTTTTGAATTTTCTAGCTATTAGAGCTAGAACTTCATCAATGTCTTCTAAATCTTCAGGTGTGCAAAGTTCTTCCTCTACTTCCACATCTTTAGCTTCTTTATAAGACTCTTGATTAGAATCTAATTCCTTAATGAGAACTCTTTTCCCATCAAGCTTCATATTACTTGTTTCTGTTGTAAATGCAACAAACTTCCCTTTCTTGAAGTCAGGATTTAGCACTTCAAGCTCATAAGTTTTGAGATTACTATAGAGCTTGTACAAGGACATGGTATTCATGTCCTTAGCTTCCCTTACAGTAGTTGTCTTGGCATCCCATGTCTGTGGAAGTGACCTTATGAATTTAATATTTGTGTCTATATTCTCATAGACTTTCTCATGCAATCTAAAATCATTGATGAGTCTGTTGAATATATCATATAGTTGAGTAATAGATTATCTAGGTTTGGCAGTGAAATACTCATATTGTTGAATGAGTAATGACATTTTGTTGGGTCGTGCTTCTTTAGTTCCTTCACATAATATTTGAATGGTTTCCCATATCTCCTTGGAACTTTGGCAGTTGATGACACTGTTGAACATATCATTGTCCAACCCATTGTAGAGGATGATCATGATTTTTCTATCTTTTAGGACTTCCTCTTTTTCTTCTTTGGAGAGCTCATTTGACTTTTTAGGTACAAATATCTTTGGGGTTGGAATGCTATCAACAATACCTTGTGGCACAACTTTTATCGGAATAATAGGTCCATCCTTGAGGATGTCAGCATATTGAGAATCAGTTGATTCCAAATGCAAAAACATTCTCTTCTTCCACAAGAAGTAGTCTTCCCTCTTAAGCATTAGAATTTTGACATTTCCATCCTTCTGTTCCATCTTTTGATCTATTGATTGGTGTTTTAATCAATAGGCTCTGATACTAATTGTTTGTCCTACAAGATGGTTGGGGGGGGGGGGGGGGGGTTGAATACAAACCACAAAATTTTGTGAGCTTAGTGAATATACTGTATTAAAAGTTGCAGAATTGAAAGAATACAATATATCATAAATGTTTCTAAACTTTTATAAATCAATGAAAAATTACAAAAGCTCACGAGTGTGAATGACCAGCTTCTAACAACTCTGTTGAAAATAACAGTTGCACTCTAGAATATGATTTCTAGCTTCTCTCAAGTTATGAAAACTTGCTTCTTTCTCTCTCTGTAAGTTTATTAGAGTTGCGATATGATATGAGATAATATCTATACTAGTATTTTTGTGTATCTCAGTGATATCTGGTTATATCTCTCAAGTGTATTATCTCAGCTGCTCCATGTTTCTATCTATAGGCATAGCTTCCTTGTTCTCCAAGCTTCCATAGTGAGTTGCCTCCAAAAATATCTCTGATATTCTTTGGTAATTGCAACTCTATCACATAACTTTTTCCTTTTGCATGACCTTCCTTGCACGCCAACCTGTTATGTAACATCTCTGGTGTATCAGCACACCAGCTCCCTTATTTCCTCTTGGAGTTCCTATGCTAAGTTATCTCTGTAGTAAATAACTTATCTCTATGAGCTTCCTGGTTTTTGATTGGACCAGCTTCCATATTTTCCTCCTTCAAGTTTCTATAAGTTATCTCTACAGTTTTCACATCAGCAGCTATATAGGCAAGCTAGTGTATAAGTATGACTTATCTCCATATTTTACTTTATTAGTGCTCACACCTGCAGTGTATAACTTATCTCCTTGAATTTTCTTTGGTAGCTGATAAGTCATAATTTGATCACGTCTTTTATTGTCATTTTCATGTTCTTAAATATTATCTATGCTTATTTTGTGTGTTTTGAGTGTTATTTATCTTTAGGAATGCAAAATGGAGCAAAGAGCAAAACAGTATTTAAAAAGCAGAAATCAGTGTTGAATATGACATAAGGCATGGGCACACTCTGCAGGAAGTCATAAGCTGTCCTCTGAAGGCTTTTGTATGGGATTTTGAGTCAAACTAGGAAATTTAATATCTATTATAATGTTTTAAGTTGTAAACTCTTAACCACATTTTTAGAGGGATAAAACCTTATTTTATCAGATTTGTAATAGGAAAAGAGTTTTAGATTTATTCTCCAAGTAAGGAAGGACTCCTATATAAGATCAACTTCTTCCTTATATAAAGAGATAATTCTACAGCCCTAGGGAACTACTTGACATTGAATTTTCCAGCAACTTTATTGTCTCTGGTATGTATTTTTCATCTATTATGTGCGGCTAAGTCTCTTTTCTAGTTGAAGGGTTATTGAAATCTTGATTCCATGCAATTGTGAGATCAAATTGGTTCGTATTCTCATGTTTTCTTAAGTATTTATTTAATTTTTGTTCTTATTGTTGATGGTTGATTTGGTTTAATTAAACAAGTGCCCGTGTTTGATTATTCTATATTGGTCTATGGGTATTTAAAACGGCAAATCCGAAATTGTTTGTTTAGTTTTAATAAGTGGCAATCAACTTCTTAGACTGCCTAAGTAAGCAGTTAATGCATGTTGTGGAATTAAATAATCCAATTTAAATAAATCTGCTTGTGAATTTGTTGGTTGGAATTGTGTTCCTCTAGATTTTAATGCTGTCAGGATATTACAATCCTATGAGCTTCTCTAGAGATTGTCTTCTGATTAGGTAGTAATTAACGAGCTTCTCTTAATTACTCATACAGTAAGGAGGAATTAGTTGTTAGGCCGTGCCAACAACTATAACCAATTTATTTGTGAATTGCATGAGTTATCTTTGCATCAATGATCAATTAGTTGAATCAAGGTGGAAATAATTCCTTTGACTAGAAACTTTCTCTCTATTGAATTTTCTTCTTTTTCTCAATTTTATTTGCTTTCATTAAATTGTCTTTTGTTTAATTAATTTGCAATAATTAGTAAACTCAGCAAATCTCTGGATTGGTTACTTGACTTTTAATTAGATATAAATTCACTTCCTTGTTCCCTGAGGAGACGACCCTACTCACTGCTATACTACTGAATCTCTTAGGAGTAGGTTCTTTTATTATTTGTTGTTTTGACACCCACCAGTAGCCAATCTCTCCTTATTGGACCACCATCTATATCTTAATTCCACCGCCTTTAATCTTAAGTTAGTGAATTTGTGAACTCAGCCATGTGTCATCGCAGATGTCATTTTTAGTCTCTGATTATTTTATCCCCTGATGGACAGTCTCTGTTTATCAATGGATATTTATCCCTTGGCGAACTGAGCAGTGGATATTTATCCCCTAATGAGTTGCTTTGTTCATCAGTGGATATTTATCCCCTGATGAGCTGTTTTGTACATAAGTGGATATTCATCTCCTAATGCACTGTCTTGTTCATCAGTGGATATTCTTCCACTGATGCTCGAGCACTTGTTCTTTAGTGATAGAAATTTTTTCGTTGACTTTGGCAATAATCATTTTGAGGTTGGCGATTTTGTTGATTTGCCTGACGACTTTGGCGATAGTCATTTTGAGTTTGGTGTTATTGTTTGATTTGCCCGACGTCTTTGGTGATAGGCAAATGATTTTGCTGATGGTCAAATCTTCTCATGGCTACTTTGATGCATTGAAATGTCTTTACCTTAGTCTCTGGTAGATTCAACATTATTCTTCGATAAGCAAACATTTAGTCTCTGAAAGACTTAGTCTGTGATGAACAAAAATTTAGTCTCTGATGAACAAAAACTTAGTCTCCGATGTACATAAACTTAGTCTCCGATGAACAAAAACTTAGTCTCCGATGAACAAACACTTAGTCTCTGATGAATTGATTTTGCTTGACTAATTTTGACTTTTGTTGAACTCTCCAAATGCAGTCTTTGTAGTCTCTGACGCGTATCTGCAGACTCTGATGGTAGTCTCTAATAGAACACTACTGTGGGTACTTGTATAATTACAAAATCTAACAATTTTAAGTATTTATACATCATCATCAAATACTATAATTCCTAACAATGTAAATGATCTAGATGGGATTTTTCCCTCCTATGTATATTAGGAGTGATATTCTTGGGCCTCTTGATTGAGTTGAACTATGACATGCATGATCATTCTTAAATAGTGATTTGTCTCTTATAGATTACTCATCAATCAAATAAACAAAGATTAAACTATAAAGAGGATGACACACCTCATGCCTTGAGTTTGATCTTGGATATCAAGTGCAAAAGGAATTATATTACATTGAAACATTGGTCACAAGAAAAGGTTATGTTGAATCACTAACATTATTATTACTTGGGTAACAGTGATGTATTACTAGATGTCGCTCACTGTTTGTAATCTTATAATATGATTTTAAAATTATTGCCAACGTAATAATAATATATAGGGTGCACACTAAGGTTATAATTAAAACGAGAATTAATTAGGATATTATATTTTAAATAAGTGAATATGATTGGCTTATTTAAAATCATAGTTGAAAATTAATACAAGTTTTAATATAAATTAACTAAGTGTTAATTATATTAAAACAACAACAGCTATAGAGTATTAAAATGTTAATAGTTGCAGCAGTTGCAGAGTATTAAATGTTAATTGCTATAGCAGCAACAGAGTATCGAATACTCTACTACAAGTCTCAACTTGCAAAGAAGAGGTGGTGATATATATATTATTTTGTCCAGGTTCACTGCATCTTAATATATATATACGATATGTACTATGGTCTATTGGTCGAAATGGGTGGTGGAAGAGACTGTTAGTTGCCTATAAATACTCATCTTCCTCTTTTCTCTTGAGATATCAGAACATAGACAACCTTCGGTACTTTCTAATTCTCTGTCTAACTGTAGACTAGAGAAGAAAGAATAGACTAGAAAGAGGGTTGTATACAATTCTTAGATTTCTCGCATAATGTAGAGATCTCATATATAATTTGTAAATCAATTGTGGAATTAATAAATAAGACAAATTATATCAATAAATAAAAAATGACTTTTATTGATCTTGAATCTGAAATACAATCTGGTAATCAAAAACTATTGATACCAGCTTCTTAAATCTATTCAGTGATGAACAACTGCAACCCTAGAAAATAATTTTTAGCTACTCAAGTTATTAAAACTTTATTCTCTATATCTCTCAATATCTAACTATTTGTATATTTGATACAGCTGCTCTGTTCATTTTTGAACAACTTCACTGTTTGATTTGAACAACTTCTCATCTATACTCTGTAAAAATATCTTTCTGTGAATAAAAATATTTATCAATACCTGTTGTGTATTGAGATGGACTGATAGGTAATGTGATGTCCCTGATTTTATAAACTAACTTCCCAACCTTATCAATCCTAATTGTGACTCTGTTATGGATCATGGTCAGCTTCTTATTTGTAACTGCAAAACCTACTATGTTTAGATTTTGTTGTGTTCCAGTCCACATCATCTTCGATATCTCCTATTATAATTTTGTATCTGATGATAGCTACTTTATTTACTAATGAAAAATTTTATCTGTTGATGAAAAATTTTATGTGTTGGTGGTAGTCATTTATCTACTTTCTTTGCTAATGGTCATTTATCTTTTGATGAAAAATTTTATTTGTTGATGGTCATTTATCTGCTGATGAAAAACTTTACCCTCTGATAACTATGTTTGTACAGAATATCCTCTGATAAATATTTTATCCACCGAGGAATAAAATCACCATTTGACTAGTTGTTTTAGGATTTATCCTCTAATTATTTATTGATGTACATTTTACACTGTCGGAGGATAAATTCACTGGGGTATCTATTATCCGCTGATGAACCATTTACACTTCAGAGAATAATATTTAGACAAAATCAGTTGCCGTTTATCTACTGATTTTTATAAAACATATCAACAGTTTATAGTACAATTTCAAATCTAACAATTTTAAGTATTATATATTATCATCAAATGATATAATTTCTAACAAATGTCTAAAATCTTAGACAATAATCTCCTTTAATTATAACTAAAAAAAATTATAAGTGAAGTCGTAAGCACTATTTTTCATTTTTCAAATTTTAAAAAATTTGGAGACATTTTCACTGACATTTCGTTGTTCCCAACTACATTCAAGAATAGATTTTTCGATTTAAAGGAATATTTTGGGAGTTGAGTGCATAAAATATTTCTGAAATACTAATGCTCTGACATATATGCCTGCCACATACAAACAGGTTATACTGATCAGAAGGTGAAAATTAATAAAGTTTTTACGTGCACGTACGACTAATAAAAGCTAATCAGAATTTTACGTTCAGAATGTGAAACTTAATTGTCCAGTGATTCTGAGACACTCTTATACAGTTCTTCCCCAGAGCAAAGGGACAAAAATTAAATGCAGTGAACAATAATAGCAGACAAAATTAATAAATCAGTCTCATAAAGACTTAAGTGAAAATTACTCCAATATGGGAAGAAAAAAAAAAGGAGCAGAAGAAATTCATAATCTTAAATTCGGATCCCTAAAGACATAACAAAGTCTTATTTTTGTGTATAATGGATTCACTTTAAAATCCACACATATTAAAGAAATTTTTAATTATTATGTATAGTTAAATTATTAAGAGTAATTTTGGAAATTAAGTTTTCTATATAAGAACGTGAATTTGGAGTAACTTATTTGATGATAGAAATGAAAAATTTTAAAATGATTTATTCAATGTGACAAATAGAATAAAACTATTAGAAAAACTTTTGTCACACAAGAAGTTATACTATTTCTTCCCTTCTTTCTTTTTTCTTTTATTAGAAAAAGTTTTGACAACTAAATATTTGCATTATAAGCTCCTTCTCCTCGGAGCTGCCGGTTGCCAGCCTTCCTTTTCTCTCACCTCCTTTTCTGCTCTCACCTTCATGGCTGGCTTCCCTCGCCGCTCCATTATTGGCTCTACTACTAGCTCCAATGTACCCCTAGGGAATTTTATACCTATGGCTGGCTCTTTTGAACATACACCTATTCAAATGATTTATGTCAGTCTCTCTTCCACGGACTCAGAATCAGAGGAGCAGGAACTTTCGAAATTTATTCCTAGCTCTCTCACATCAGAAGTTTTTGGGGTTGCTGCCCTACTCACCAAGAATGATAGAAATAATGTGTTATTCCTGGATAAGTATAGTAGAAAAAGGTTGAATACAAACAATAAGTATTGTATTTTGTTGTAGTTTTTGTGTATTAAAAAAAAAAGAATATAGCAATGAACTTAAAACAACACAGAAATTTTAAAACTAATAAAGTTTATTAATCTCAAAGTTTTGCTACAACCTGATTTTTCAATCAGGTTCCTTTTCTGAAACAATAGTTTCGGTTTCTATTTACAAGAGAGAAAAGTCAAGTTATTTCTTATTTGCTCTATTGTGTATATCTCGTACATGTATACCTTCTATTGATAGAGAGAGACTGTCTATATATATTCATATATCTTGTTCAGCACTCTTTCTTTACATGAAAACGTGTAAAAGTATGTAAACATGAGCTGGTATAGTAAAGATATGAAAAGATTGTTTCCTGTCCATTCATGCTTTTCTGTAGAACTTTTTCCATCTTTCTCTTCCTTTTCTTGTTGTAAACTTGTCAGGATTAGAAAAGTATCCGAAAAATTTCAATCACTTTTCTTTCATGTTTTTGTAGTTCTGTCATGTCTTGCGAAATTATCTTTCCTTTTCATGCACGAAATCAGTGGACTTTGGTGATGGTCAAGAGCAGACTTTGGTGCTGAGATCATTATTCCATGATGGTTCTCACTTTGGCCGTAAGTCTTTTTATCCACTGATGTCGAGTACTTGGCGCCTCACCTTTTATCCACAAACATCGAGTACTTTGGTGCTTCACAATTTATCCACTAATGCCGAGTACTTTGGTGATACCCTTTTATCCTCTGATGCAGAGTACTTTGGCTACAGTCAAATGACTTTGACGTTGAAGTACCTTGTACAAAGTTTAGCGACAACCAAATGACTTTGACGTTGAAGTTCTTTGCACAGAGTTTGACGACAATCAAATGACTTTGGCACATTTCAACTTGAAATACCTTGAAGAATTCTAACTCTTTCTGAGTCTGGTGTTCAACTTTAATGATATAGCAAATTCACAACAGTTGCATAGCTGTACTTCCAAATTTGACAAGGCTAACTATGTTAAGTTATCTATTCCTAATTTACAAATAGGTAATCACCTAAACCCAACAATTTCCCACTATTTTTTTTTGAACATAAACACAAATTTTATGAATGATAACTTAACTAATCTAATGAAGGCAAAAGATTAGATAGCTTTAAACCTGTTTAAATTTACTTTACTGAATAAAATAGTACAATTTTTTCAGTAGAGTTTCTTTTGACAAACACAAGTAATTGTTCCTTTAGACTGAGCTGACAAATAATAATTTACTTGGATGTTTAGCCTTGTTGGGCAGATTCTTTACTGAAAAGTTTTTCGCTCAATACCTCCAACATGTTATTTTCATGGAAGTCTTGAGGATCTCGGAGGAAGTCAACGAAGTTTTTGAGTGTACTTGGTCCCATAGCACTGAGTTCAGACAGGCCAAAAACAAGGTTCATATTCCTCCGATCATAGTAGTTCTGCCTAGTTGGATTGAATAGTATTCTTTTCCGGTTCTTCTCCAGTATCTTCTTTATGTCATAAATCCTTTAAAAAGACTCCATTGCTTGTGATCTTCAGCATTTTCACAATCTCTCAGTTAATCTATGATATTTTGAATAAACCAGGAAGGTTTGTCTATCATACTATCCATCATGTACTCAGTCTAACTTCCATCACTTTCAGTGTAGATCACCTTATATGGATTGAAGAATGTCCTCTCAAGTTGGTCAGTAGACTTTGTGTTCCTCACAGCTTCTTCTCTTTTATTCTTCTCTCTTTAATCCTCTTCCTCAGTAGCCTTCTTTTGGTTCTCAACAAACTCATCAATGAACCACTTTATTCTCCGAATGGTTGTTGCTCTTATCAGTTTGGAATAAGAATATGAGCCTTTGACAAGAACAATCAGCCTTCTTAGAATATGGACATTGGTATTTTTTTAAGTGATGAGCTCCTTCATTGATACTGTCTTTATTGCCTCATCATTGTAGATGAGTTGAGTTGTCTTAACCACCCTTGTCCCTTCCCATACAAACTTGATGTCCATGACCCTCTCAACATCTTCTCTGTTCAATGTTTCTTCATCAGGTCTCTCAGATGTGATTGGGCTGACAAGAGTTGTAGGTTGGGCAAGTTGTCTTTTGTTGCTACAGTAAGGGCTTTGCCTTGCAGCTTGCTTAAAGTTCCCCTTACTCACACCTGCCTTTTTCTTGATCCTTTTGGCCTGTTATGTAGGTAGGGATCCTTCAACTTTCTCTCCCTCCTTATCACTCCTTATTTCTTCATCTATAGATGTTGCCTCATTCATGGCACCATGGGAGGAAGCATCATCAATGAACTCAGGACACTCCCCCTATGAAGGTGCCCCTTGAGGGCTGTCAACTCCCATGAACCAAAAGTCTTTGGCTCCCAATTTAGTGTCTGATAACTGAACTTTGTCTTGTATCCTTCTCCTCATTCTCCCTCTTAGTTGAGTTATCATTCACTGTAGGAGGGGAAGACCTGAGGTTGGAAGGTCCAGCGCCAGTAGTAATAGTAGCAACAATAACAACAGGGTTTCTCTTATTCAACAATGCCAGGATGGCTTGGATCCCTGCCTTGGTTTCTGTGACCTCATGTCTCAGTGCCTTAAGGTCTTTGATAACTTCAACAATTGAGTGCATTTGACCTTCAAGGTGACTAGCATGGGCCTGGAACTGAAGCTTCAAGTCATCAACTTGAGACTTGAGCATCCAGTTGCCTATGGAGATCAGCCTTCATGTTTGTTAGGTTGTTCTCCATGGCTTGCACTTTAGATGTGAAATCATTTGAGTAAGAAGCCCTGTTTGCACTCCCCCTTATTGCTCTTGTAATGAATTGTGGTAGTTGGGGCCTCACACTCTTTTGGTTTGGTTCTTTTGAAGGCGTTACTGGCACACCCTCACTTATTTCAAGGAAATGCTCAACCCTCTCTCCTTTTTCCATGCTCAAGGCATGACTTTCAATATTTATTTCTATTTCTTCTCTCACTGTTGTTCTCTCAGGCTCACTTACCCTATCCTAGTCTTCTAGAGCAATAGAAGAACCAGGTAACTCTCTAAAATGAGACTCCTCATGCATAAATCTCTATATCATTAGAAGATGTAGAGTTTGGAGAAAGTGTAATGGAGGTATGGAGGACTGATGTTGAAGCATAGACTTCTGGTCTCTAGCAACAGCCTTATTAATGGGGAAGTGAAATATAGTCTCAGCAACCTTTACTTCCACATTAGTGAGTGGGGTCTGAGATGTGGTATCTGCTACACTAGGCATAACAGATTCATGTGGACCACTCAGTATTAGCTCAACCAAAAGGTAATCTGACTGATCAGAACCAATTGAAGCTTGAGATTGTTCCATTGGTGATGAAGAAATATGTGGGGAGAAGGAAAGGAGATTGGAAGATAGAGGCTCTATAAAGGAGTTGAGTGTTGCAGTCTGATGATGTAAATTCTATAGGCTTTGCTTGTGAGTGAGTACCCCAGAAAGATTCCTTCATTTGCTTTAGCCTCAAACTTTCCAAGGTGTTCACTATCTCTGAGCACAAAGCACTTGCTTCCATAGACATGCAAGAACTTACAGTAGGTTTTCTGCCTGACATCAACTCATATGGAGTTTTTCCATATATCTTGTTGATCATAGACATATTTTGAGTGAAGCATATAGTGTTGATTGCTTCAGCCCATAAATAGGTAGGCAGATATGCATCTTGAAGTATAGTTCTTGCTGCCTCTATAAGAGTCATGTTTTTCCTTTCAACCACTCCATTTTGCTTTGGAGTTCTTGGGGCTGAGAATTGATGTGTAATTCTTTTATCAGCACACAGAAGTCTCTCAATTCTGTATTTCTGAATTCTATTCCATTATCACTTCTGAGAGTTCTCACTTCTTGGTTGGACTCTTTTTTAACTTTCTTGATGAAGGCCATGACTAATTGAGGGTTCTCATCTTTGCCATGAAGAAACCTCAGCCAAGAATATCTTGAATAGTCATCCACCATTACTAAAGCAAATCTTTTATTTGTGATTGTCATGACATTTACAGGTCCAAACAAATTTATGTGGATTAGTTGAAGAGGATCTGTAATGGATGTAACAGTCTTGCTTTTGAATGAGGACTTCGTCATCTTTCCCTTTTGACATGCCTCACATAATCCTTCTTGAGAGAATTCTAATTGAGGCAGTCATGTCACTAACTCCTTCTTAACAAAAGAATTGATTGTCTTGAAATTGAGATTTGACAGCTTCTTATGTCATAGTCAGTTTTATCTACTTAAGTTCTCAGTGTAGAAGCATGACACTTTATCTTTGTCTACAGAATTGAGGTGGCTATGTATAGGATCCCTTTTCTTATTCCTAAAAGAGCAATGTTAGGTTTTAGAACATTTGATGATGATTGTCTTTAGATTACTTAGAGTACAAATGTATAGAAAGTGTTAATTAGTAACAATGAAGTTTTGTAGCCAGTAGTTATTTCTTTGTTTGTAATTCATTCATACTTTGTAAAGAGATATAGTTATTTCTTATTTGTAAGTAACTGCTGGAATGGAGTATCAAAACTTCAGTAAGTTGAAATGTGTATTTGATCCGTTGGAGTTTATAAAAAGGCTTGTCGGAGACTAGGAAAACTGGTCAGAGACTAAGGATTTTTTATCTATCGGAGACTAGTTTTGCCTGTCGGAGACTAAAGCTTACGTCATCAGAGACTAAGTCTAAAGGAGTCAGAGACTAAAGCTTACGTCATCGGAGATTAAAGTTAAAAGCATCAGAGACTAAGATGACGTCATCGGAGACTAAGCTTTAAAGCATCGGAGACTAAATAACTCTATCGGAGACTACATAATCTGACGTCATCAGGGACTAAAAGCACCAGAGACTAATTGATGATGTCACCAGAGACTAAAGTTGAAGCATCAGGGACTAATCGTGATTTAATTCCTGAAAGATACAAAGTTTGAATTAAAAAAGAATGTCTTCCACGTAGTTCAAGTTATTATTGAAGACGTAGCTAGTAAGGTAACTAACCAGAAATCTATTCTTATCAAAAAGGAAAGATTGTATTTGATTCGAATAAGGAAGCTAAATCAATTTTGATTTAGAATAGGAACTGAGTTAATTGTAACTCAGTTGAGAGAGGAAGAGAAACTGTAATTAGTTTACAGAAAATTGTAATTTGAAGCTGTATAGGTTATTCATAGTTTGTATCTTTTCCTATACAGAATAGAAAAGAAGTTGATGATCATATTTATTATGATTTTTAGAATTTGTAATCAGTTGTGAAATCAATATAGCAATTGTTTATAAATTAATTTGAGTTTTTGTTCTTTATATTCCGCAAAAAAGTTTAATTTCTTAAAGAACAAGAAATTCGAAAAGTATTCAAAGAACTTGTATTCAACCCCCCCCCCCCTACAAGTTCTCGGCATCTCACTAGGAACACAATTGGTATCAGAGCCTGTAATTGAATTTATTCAATTAATATGTTCTAAGAGATGGCCAATGACGAAGCGAGCAGCTCTAACTAATAGCGTATGCGGGAAGTCGTGATGGTGGTACCAGAATTCCAATTTTTAAAAGAGAAGAATATCCAATGTGGAAGCAAAAGATGTACATGCACTTAAGAGCAACAGATCCAGATTATATTGATAGGATTGAGAAGGGTCCTTATCTACCCAGGAAATTTGTTCCTGCTAAAACCGTCGATGTATCTGTTGTGGCGGAACACTTTGAACTTGCTCCAGAATGTGATTATACAAACAAAGACAAGTTGCAAGTGTTGAAGGATGCTAAGGTGATGAACATACTCTATAATGGAATTGATAAAAATATGTTCACAAGCATCATCAATTGCACAACATCAAAGCAAATCTGGGACACAATCAAAGTCCTGTGTGAAGGGACTGACCAAGTCCGAAAGAACAAGAGGTCATTGTTGACACAACAATACTAGTTCTTTCAAGCAAAGCCTGGTGAACCAATAACGTCAGTTTATGATAGGTTCAACAATTTGCTCAATGATTTGAAAATACTTGGAAAGTCCTATGACAATGAGGATGTCAACACCAAATTCATGAGATCTCTCCCTCCAAGTTGGGATCCAAAAACAACAGCCATAAGAGAGGCTCATGACTTGGACATACTCACACTGGACAGGCTCTACGGGAACTTAAAGACTTATGACTCGAAGTAGAGCAACGACAACGCATGCATGGCAGGGACAAAGGAGCTGCGTTGATGGTTGAGACAAGCAAGTCTCAAGAGAAGCTTGATGAGGAATCTTCCGATGCTAGCTCGACTGATCAGGAAGATGAACTGGATTCTGATGATGACATGGAGGAATTTATGGCATTCATGGTCAAACAGTTCAAGAAATTTAGGGCCAGCAGGAAAGGAAGAAAATCATCAAGGAAGCCTAACCCTAAACGTGAAGGTCAAAAAGTAACCTTCGACTTAAAGAAAATAAGATGTTACAATTGTGACGAGTTAGGGCACTTTGCCAATGAGTGCAGGAAGCCTAGATCTAGTGATAGATCTAAGGATGAAAAATCAAGGAAAGACTTTGTTGACAAGAAAGCTAAATCAAAGAGCAAAGCCTTGATTACAGAGGGTAAAGATTGGATTGACAGCGACTCTGATAAAGAAGTTGTCAACTTTGCTCTAATGGCTCGAAGTGACAAGTCAAGTGATTCTACAAAGGTATGTGATGCAACTCAGAATTTCAATGTCCTTAATTTACTTGAGACATCTAGCATTGAAAGCATACAAAAAGATATGTTTGACTTGCATGTTAGTTTTAGATCTTTAACTATTGAACATACCAATGTAAAAGAATCACGTGACATTCTCTTGAAAAGAAACAAGTTTCTCGAAGAGAGATTGGCACAATTTGACACTATCAAGTCTGACTTAAACAAAGCTCATCATATGATTAATGCTTTGAAAAAGAGGGAATATTACTTAGTAGAGCAACTTGAAAATGCTCAAGCTAAGATTAAACAATGAAATACTTCTTCTAAAAGGTTGACAGACTTGGTAGAGTGTCGAACAATAGGTCAAAAATCTGGACTAGGTTATGATGAAAATCTAGACAAGAGTTCAGATTTAAATGATCTATTCGAAGCTGCGAACTCCTCAACTAGTAAGCCAAATTTTATAAAAAGAATTAATTTTGTCTTTCCTGTTATTGAATCCAAATTCATTAACACTCAAGATCAACAAATCTCTGCGAAAACAAAAAGTGATCAAAAGACAGTGAATGTTGTTGATAAGAGTGAAACAAAAAGATTAAAAATTGGGTTCATGACAAAGACACAGTTAAGTAAAAAATTGGAAAATCTTCCAGATAAAATGGCTGAAAAATCAGTGGAGTTGAGTAAAAATAAGAAAAATAGGAATAGAAAAATTGGCATTAATAAATATACAAATTATGCTAGAATGCCTGATGCTCCTAGAAAGACATGTCATGTATGTGATAACCCCAACCACATAGTTGTTAATTGTAGGAGCAAAAATAAAATTCCTATAACTGAGACTGCATCTTCAAAGAGAATAAAAGATAAATCACTTGTAAAAAGGTTAAATAATCTTTGCATTAATAATGAAAACTCTAAGCTTGCCAGTCTCTCACAAGCGAGTAGCAAGACTAATGATTGTCCAATTAAAGTCAAAACTGCTAAAAGACAATCAACTTAATCTGAGTCAAGTTTTGAGTCTACAACTAGTGAGAAAGGACCCAAGAAAGTCTGGGTTCCAAAAATCTCAAACTAGTTACTCTCTACTGTTCAGGGCAAAAAGAAGAAAACATGGTACTTGGACAGTGGTTGTTCAAGGCACATGACTGGAGATAAGTCCCCGTTAAAACAGTATGAAGAGAAAAGTGGCCCAAAAGTCACTTTTGGAGATGACAGCAAAGGCCATACGAGGGGATATGACAGTGTTGAACATGGAGATGTCATCTTCACTGAGGTAGCACTAGTTGATGGCTTAAAGACAAATTTACTAACTGTGAGTCAACTATGTGATAAGGGATTCAATGTCACCTTCAAAGAAGATCAATGCTTGGTGTGTGACAAAGAATCTGATAATGTGATTTTGACAGGGAAAAGAAAAGGAAATTTGTATGTTGCAAATATTATTTCTTTTACTGATCAAATCACATGTCTCTATAGCAAAGCTTAAACTGATGAAAGTTGGCTTTGGTATAAGAAGCTTTCCCACTTGAATTTCAAGAACATAAACAAGCTTATGAGGAAAGGAATGGTAGCTGGCATTCCACAATTGGAATTTACACAAGATGGATTGTGTGATTCATTCCAAAATGGGAAACAAAGAAGTGTGTCATTCAAAAGTAAACCAGCAACATCAATCACTGACCCTTTACAATTGCTGCACATGGACTTATTTGGTCAAATGAATGAGATGTCAATCTGAAGAAATAGATATCCTTTGGTTATTGTGGATGATCACACGAGGTATACTTGGTTAAAATACCTCCATACAAAAGTTGAAGCTGCTCAGTTGATAATTGATCATATCAAAAAGATAGAAAATGAGTCAGGAAAAATAGTAAGGGTGATAAAGAGTGATAGAGGAACAGAATTCAAGAATTCCCAAGTTATTGAATTCTGCACTGAAAAAGGAATAACTCATCAATTCTCAGCTCCAAGAACCCTTCAACAAAATGGAGTTGTTGAGAGGAAAAATAGAACCCTTATTGAAGCAGCAAGGACTATGTTACAAGAGGCTAAGCTTCCCACATATTTTTGGGAGGAAGCTATAAGCACTGCTTGCTTTACACAGAATAGATCCTTGATAAACAAAGCATACGACAAAACACCTTATGAATTAATGACTGGGAGAAAACCAACTCTCAAGTTTTTACATGTGTTTGGGTGTAAGTGCTTTGTACTGAGAGACTCATTAGAAACAAGAGGAAAATTTGACAACAAGTTTGATGAGGCAATCTTCTTAGGTTATTTTTTGTCAAGTAAAGCATACAGAGTGTATAATCTAAGAACAAAGGTCATTGTGGAATCAATTCAAGTTGTGTTTGATGATAAAAAGATTCCAGGAATGATTGGACAAGGATTGCATGAACCTCTCAGTTTTGAGAATGAATTGGATGCATGGGAATATCCATCAGAGACTACTGAAATACCCCAAGATAGCAATGATCCCTACATAATTGAGGGAGAGTTAACTGTTGTGCATGAAGTACCAAGATCTAATACTCTATCAGAAACTAGATTATTATATGAAACTCAAGAGACTGGTGAAATTAGTATTCCATTGGAGACTAATGGTTCACTAGATACTAGAGATACTGATGCACAATCAGAGACTATAGAGATAAACAGCTCAGGGGGAACTAATAATAAAGAAGTCAATGATTTAGGGGGAGCAGTCTCTGATTATGAAGCTAGATTGGATAACATCAATCTAGAAAATGAAGCCTCCATTTCAAGATCAAATCTGGCACGTGCAATTCTATGGTTGAGAGACCACCCACCAGATTTGATAATCGGAAGTCTAGAGGATGGAGTCAAGACTAGAAGTGCAACTCAAAATGAATGTTTATATCTCAGTTTTCTCTCAAAGATTGAGCCAAAGAAAATTGAGGAAGCACTTCAAGATCCTGACTGGATAATTGCCATGCAAGAGGAGTTAAACCAATTCACTCGAAATAAAGTCTGGAGACTAGTACCCAAACCAAGAAATAGGTCAATAATTGGTGCCAAATGGGTCTTCAGAAATAAATTGGATGAAACTGGTACAATTATAAGAAATAAAGCAAGACTGGTTGCAAAAGGATATTCTCAAGAAGAAGGAATAGATTATGATGAAACTTTTGCACCAGTAGTAAGACTTGAAGCAATCAGAATCTTCTTGGCGTTTGCAGCCTACAAGAACTTCAAGGTGTACCAGATGGATGTCAAAAGTGCTTTCTTGAATGGAAAATTGGAAGAGGAAGTCTATGTTTGCCAACCCCCAGGTTTTGTGGACTCCAAATTTCTAAATCATGTCTACAGGTTAGACAAAGCACTTTATAGCTTAAAACAAGCACCAGGAGCCTGGTATGATACTCTATCTCAATTTTTACTTGAAAATAAATTTGTTAGAGGTATCATAGATAAAACATTATTTTATAGAAAGCAAGACTCTGACATTATATTGGTGCAAATATATGTAGATGATATTATATTTGGGTCTACAAATGAAAAACTTTATGAAAATTTTTCAAAACTAATGCAGACTAGATATGAAATGAGTATGATGGGAGAATTAACATTTTTCTTAGAATTGCAAATAAAACAATCAACTGATGGAATTTTTATCAGTCAGTCTAAGTATATCAAAGACTTATTGAGAAATATGATTTGGTTGATTGTGCATCTGCAAAAACTCCCATGCCTACTGTCACTAAGCTAGATAAAGATTTAAAAGGAAAGAAAATTGATATTACTAGCTATAGAGGCATGATAGGCTCTCTTTTATATCTAACTGCAAGTAGACCTGATATAATGTTTGCTACATGTTTATGTGCTAGATTTCAAGCTGACCCTAAAGAGTCACATTTGATTGCTGTAAAAAGAATACTCAGATATCTAAAGGGTACCCCAAACCTTGGTTTATGGTATCCCAAAGAATCTAATTTTAAACTAATTGGTTATTCAGATGCTGACTATGCAGGTTGCAAGCTTGATAGGAAAAGAACAAGTGGAAGCTGCCAACTTCTTGGAGGCAAACTTGTTTCTTGGTTCAGTAAGAAACAAAATTCAGTTTCTACTTCAACAACATAAGTTGAATACATAGCAGCTGGGAGTTGTTGTGCTCAAATCCTATGGATCAAGAATCAACTCCTTGACTATGGTATGTCATTATCCAAAATTCCTATCTTTTGTGATAATATAAGTGTCATAGCAATAACAGAAAATCCAGTGCAACATTCAAGAACAAAACACATAGATATTAGATATCACTTCATAAGAGAACATGTACGCGAAGGTAATATTGAATTACACTGGGTAACAACTGATAAACAACTTGCAGACATATTCACAAAACCTTTAGATGAATCTACCTGTTCTAGATTAGTTTCTGAATTAGGAATGTTGAATTATGCCTCTAAAAATTGATTAATTTTTGAAAACAAGTTGTTTAGTTGTATGCAGCCAGAATTAAATTTCTGGATTGAAGCTGTTCTTTGTGAACAAAATTTTAGAAGCTAGAATTTAATTTCTGGAATGTAGCTATTATCAAATAACAGAATTTTTGAAGCTAATAATCATTAAACTTGATTGTAGGAAATATTTTGAAAGCTTAAGAGAAAGAGACTATCTTAGTCCCTGATAGTGTTTTTAATTAGTCCCCGACTGAATTAAAAATTGAACTATTGGAGACTAACTAGTCCCCAACAGTTGTTTTTAATCAGTCCCCGACTGAATTAAAAATTGAACTATTGGAGACTACCTTAGTCCCCGACAGTTGCTTTAATTAGTCCCCGACTGAATTAAAAATTGAACTATCGGAGACTAACTAGTCCCCGACAGTTGTTTTTAATCAGTCCCCAACTGAATTAAAAATTGAACTATCGGAGACTACCTTAGTCCCTGACGTCGTTTTTAATTAGTCCCCGACTCAATTAAAAATTGAACTATCAGAGACTACATTAGTCTCCGACGTCGTTTTTGATTAGTCTCTGACTCAATCAAAATGAACTATCGGAGACTAATCGGGTCTAGTCTCTTATGAGTGACCTTATCAGAGATTAGGGCAATCTCCGATCAAGGGTAATCTGGTAGTTATCCTACCCACGATCAAAAATGGTTCACTATCTTTAGAATTGCAAACATTTCTCATACTTTGCTAAAAGTAAAATCAAACACATTTGCAATCACAATCTCTCAAAGCTTTGAAATTATTTTTTTCTCTGCAAATTCTCTAAAATCTAACCCAATTTCAAGTTTCTTCAAAGTTCACAAATCTCTTCAAATGGCCGCTAAAACAGTCTGTTTCCAGTTTGGAGATTTCGATTTCATAAAGACTAACCATGCAGGGGTGGCCAATAAGCATGAATTTGGAGCCCAGTATCACCCCTTTGTGGACTTTCTTCAAAACTCCACACTAACCTACGCCATTTATGAAGCTCCCGTCCAAGTCGCTGAAGTAATCACTGCTCTGTGGACCACTGCAACCATCCAGGATGAGAACACCGACTCTCCTGTGGTAAGTTTCAGGTATGATAACACTGTTTATAATATTGACCATACCATTGTTAATAATGCTTTACACTTACCTGTATATGATAACTTTGACTCCCCTGTCTCTGATGAAGAACTTTTTTCTATGTTTAAAAACTTGCATTATTCTGCTGAAATTAGTTCTGTTGGGTCTATTACACAACCCCATCTAAGGCAAGAGTGGTCATTGTTCTTTGACATTATTACAAAAGCTTTTACTTCTAAATGCAGTGGCTATGATGCTATCACTACACTCACATAACAAATTGCTTTTAGTGTGTTGTATGATAGACATCTAAACATTGGGCTTTTAATTTTGCAAAACCTTTTGGTAAAACTAAAATCTGGTAATAAAAATAAAATTTATTATGCTAGGTTTTTGATGATGATTGCGTATTATCTAATTCCTAACCTTAATATTACTGGATTGCAAGTTGTACCAACTTTTTGCAGAGTAAAAGAATTTTTATTGATGTGAAGCATAAATCTGCAAAGGTAAAGGTACCCTTATTTTTCCCTCCTGTCATGAGATCTATTCTCATTGACACGTTTCCAAATCTTTATTCTTTGCAATTCTTTGAGGATATTGAAAGCCGAAACCCCATTAATCCTCCAACCACTTCACAACAACAATCCATAGCCCCCTCCACAGTTTCCCAAAAGACTATGATTGTAAAAACAAAAACAGCCAAGAAGCTCCCAATAAAAAGAAAAATGATTGAGGGAGTAAGTGAGGATGAGGGAGAACCAGAAGCTGAAGTACCATTTCAGAGAAAGAAGAGATCAATTACCCTTAGCCAAAAGCAATCCATTACTTCCCAACAAACAATGGAGGTTATAAGGACAAACAGTGAACTGTCACCATCCTCCTAAAAGGATGTTGACATTGAAGAAAGTTCCCAACCAGGAACACACTGTACAGAGTCTGCACAACCTCTTGTTCACCAACAAGAGGAACCCCAAAGAGAGAAAATAAAAGAACAGAGTAACACAAGGAGTGCACACACAGAGTCTTCTCTTGATGTTCCTCAATTTTCAATGTTTGAGGAACAGCTAACACTCCACACTGTACATTCTTCTCCTTCTTCTCCCATACTTGATTCTTTTGATATTACACATTTGAATTTAAATTCTCTTGATTTTTCCCAAGAGGAGCCCATACTCGAGACAAGCTCTCAAACATATTCCATGGATAGATCCCTAGCCCAAGATATACAATGGGAACCCCCTATCCATGCCATCCAAGTACTTCTCAAATGAGTGAGGTTGCGAGAATAAATAGTGAGAGTCAGGCTCCTGTCCTAGAAAAAGGAGAGAATACAAACATACAAGAGAGTCAAGCTTTAGAAAGCTTGGAAAAAGGAGAGCAAGAGAAGCTGGGTGCCCAACCCCAGGCAAAAGGAAAGGGTGTGAGCAAGGATGAGATCCTTGAACAAAATAAAAGAGAGAAATTTTCAGCAGGTGAATTTTTACAACCTGTTGAAATCAGCTCACAAGAAGCTCAAGTTTCTTCTGCTCCCTCCACAAACATCCAAACAGAAGAAACTGGGAATACTTCAAGCATAGGGAATGCAACACTCAATGTGATATCTGAGATGTCCAATGCAGACTTTGAAATGTTATATGGTCTACAACAAAGACAAGACCACATTTCTGCATTGAAGACAAGGCTTGCATATGAACCTGTGTCTGAACCTCCTACAGAAGAAAATATTGATGACTGTCTTGATGCCACATACTCAAATACTCTAGAGGATGTTGCCGCCCAAATAAGGCAGGATTATGTGACCAACATAGGGTTAACTTCCTCTGCACCATCCGTTAAAGATATTCTAGAAGAAGTAACCAAAGTGGATAAGAAACATACAAAGTTTCACCACTTCTTGGTTATTGGGATCAATGGTGCAGTGAAGAAACTAGAGGAAAGGATGGAGTTGGAGATAGACAAAATCAGAAGGTGCTATGAAGGACATCTGCCAAGGAGGACTATTTCTGTCATTGATATTCTTATCAAAGACAAGTCCAAGACTGACAGTAGACTTCAAGCCCTAGAAGCAAATATCCAACTCCTGATCCAAAAACAAGACAGAATGGAGCAACTATTGCTACAGGCTATTCCACATTTGGCCACCTCCTCTCACCCTATAAATGCTGATGTCAAAAAGGGGGAAAGTGGTCCATCCAAACCTGTATACACATACAAGTCTGGTCCTATCCTTGATGCTGAATTACAAGTAATGATGGATAGGATCCTAAAGAAACATTCTGATCTTGATGCAGCAACAACAACAACAACACAACTTCCAACAGCAACAACAACAACAACAACAACAACAACAACAACTTCTCCTTCTTCCTCTGCTCAAGCCCCTACAATCAAAGACAAAGGCAAGGGGATTATGGTTGAAGATTCAAAGAAAAAAACCACTACTCAACTAGGACAGCCCAAGCTACTAGGGGATGCCATGAAGACAGCTCACTTTCCCACTCCAGTTGAACTGATAGTGGATGGGAAAGTGGAGTTGGTCTATCCTCAAGAACAGAAACTGATAGAATTTGATGCATTACTAGCTCAGAAACTTCAAGAAGAGGAGGATATGGCAGCAGCCAGGGAGGAGGAGGAGGAAAAGAAGAAGAAAGTCTTTACAAGGAGATCAAGTGCACAGAAAGCAGCCATAACTAAGAAGAAAAATAAAGAGATGGAAGAGGCAGAGAAGAAGTCAAGAAGGAAACCTTTGGTCCAGGAATCTACAAAGAAACCTGTGATCAAGGTAACTATCAAGAAG
This sequence comes from Centella asiatica, assembly GCA_014636745.2. NCBI lineage: Eukaryota > Viridiplantae > Streptophyta > Magnoliopsida > Apiales > Apiaceae > Centella > Centella asiatica. The sequence continues at coordinate 4,659,658 of CM025782.1, forward strand.
CCTACCTCTCAAGATCCTCCAAGGTCAACTGAGACTGCTTCGGTGGCTGTGAGTGGACCAACAAAGCCACAAATAGTTTCATCAAAGAAGTCTTACAAAGTTGAAATGGCTAGTACAGAAGAAATTATCAAAGCCCTGAAGAAAACCACAAAGAGGATTGATCTAATAAAGGGTAAAAATAACAAAGATTTTCTCCATGTCTTTTTGAAAGATGGAGAGTCTTTGAAATTTGAGAAGCCAGCCTTGGAGGGACAAACTAAAGAAAATCTGGAGTGGTTGCTGACTGTTGTGCTTGAGACTTCTGATCTCAACATGGATCTTCGAAGCCAGATTCAAAAGGAAATGAAGGTGAAACATAAGGTAGATACAATGCCAGAAGCTAATCCTAAACCTCTAGGATTATGGTATGAGACTTTCCATGGAGAGAAAGTTTTCTTCAACTACAACAGAGACATTAATAGTGTCAGTGAGAAACACATTGAAGGCTTTATCAGTCTACTCAAGGATGCTAAAGAAGAAGTTGAATTGATACTGAAAAAGCTGTTGATAAACAGACTGGAGTTGCTGAGGAGAAATAGGAAAGAAAGGTTGGAATTGCTGAAGAGAAAATAAAAGGTGGTGTTGGAAGGTATGTTTGTTCAAATAAGCTGTAATTTTTATTTTTGAAGCCAGACTTATAGGATTTAAACCTGAGTCTTGGTGGAAGCTGAACAATAGATCAAAGATCTTAGTTCAAAATACATTTGTAGTTAGCAATTCTTTATTCTTTTTCTAAGTAATTGTAATGTTGATTTTTTACATCATCATCAACCTTGAAATTATGCTTATCATTCTGATATTCATAACTAGGGGGAGATTGTTAGGTTTTAGAACATTTGATGATGATTGTCTTTAGATTACTTAGAGTACAAATGTATAGAAAGTGTTAATTAGTAACACTGAAGTTTTGTAGCCAGTAGTTATCTCTTTGTTTGTAATTCATTCATACTTTGTAAAGAGATATAGTTATTTCTTATTTGTAAGTAACTGCTGGAATGGAGTATCAAAACTTCAGTAAGTCGAAATGTGTATTTGATCCGCTGGAGTTTACAAAAAGGCTTGTCGGAGACTAGGAAAACTGGTCAGAGACTAAGGATTTTTTATTTATCGGAGACTAGTTTTGCGAGTCGGAGACTAAGGCTTACGTCATCAAAGACTAAGTCTAAAGGAGTCGGAGACTAAAGCTTACGTCATCGAAGATTAAAGTTAAAAGCATCATAAAACTAAGATGACGTCATCAGAGACTAAGCTTTAAAGCATCGGAGACTAAATAACTCTATCGGAGACTACATAATCTGACGTCATCAGGGACTAAAAGCACCAGAGACTAATTGATGATGTCACCAGAGACTAAAGTTGAAGCATCAGAGACTAATCGTGATTTAATTCCTAAAAGATACAGAGTTTGAATTAAAAAAGGAATGTCTTCCACGTAGTTCAAGTTATTATTGAAGACGTAGCTAGTAAGGTAACTAACCAGAAATCTATTCTTATCAAAAAGGAAAGATTGTATTTGATTCGAATAAGAAAGCTAAATCAATTTTGATTTAGAATAGGAACTGAGTTAATTGTAATTTAGTTGAGAGAGGAAGAGAAGCTGTAATTAGTTTACAGAAAATTGTAATTTGAAGTTGTATAGGTTTTTCATTGTTTGTATATTTTCCTATACAGAATAGAAAAGAAGCTGATGATCATATTTGTTATGATTGTTAGAATTTGTAATCAGTTGTGAAATTAATATAGCAATTGTTTATAAATTGATTTGAGTTTTTGTTCTTTATATTCCGCAAGAAAGTTTAATTTCTTAAAGAACAAGAAATTCGAAAAGTATTCAAAGAACTTGTATTCAACCCCCCCCCCCCCCCCCCCTTCTACAAGTTCTCGGCATCTCACTGGGAAAACAAGCAAGTTCTCCAGACTTCTTGTTTGTGATGAAACACTTCTCATCTTTAAAACTAACAAGGAAACCTTCGTCATAGAATTGATTGACACTCAGCAGATTATGCTTGAGGCCATCAGCCCATGATACATTTTCATTGATGACATTCCCAGCTTCTAAATAGTCATATCCCATTGTGAGTCTTTTGTTGTCATCTCCAAAGGTCACTAGTGTTTCTCCTTTAAGTGTGATAGCAAGGCTTTATCACCAGTTATGTGCCTAGAGCAACCATTGTCCAAGATCCACACAACTTTGCTCCTTTTCTTGCCCTACATTCATAAGACACTTAAGTTTTGTTTGGTACCTAAGCTTTTTTGGGTCCTTAAGCTTTAGGAGATACACAATTATTATTATCAACAATTTTAATAACATTAAGTATATGATCTTCCTTATCAAGTTTTAGGTCAGCCTTGACTTCCTTCTTCACCCACTGTTGAATAAGAACATATTTAATCTTAGCTTTTTGTGGTGAAGTGTCTTTTCTGACCTTAGGGGGACTGACAATGTCCTTTCTTGCCTTGGGAGGACAGGGAGTCTTGCTTTCAGCATTTTGCATAACTTGATATTTACAAGTTTCATGAGAAGTGTGCGTCATATTGAAACAACTAGATAAAACATTTATGGCACATGGCATACATTCAAACTTGTTACATAAACGATAAGCTCTATGTTTTAGAGAGGTGTTGTTAAATTGTTGTTCATGATAGAAGTGCTCAGGTGTTCTCCTAGCTTCCTTAGTGCAACTGTGAGTTAAATGATTAACCGAGTTACAATTATTACACTTTTTTCTGGGGGCATTGGGAATAGGAGAATAATCATTGCTTTTGTTTATTCTTACTTTCTCATTCCTGTTGGCCCTTTTCTTTTTGTCTCCAGAGTTACTGAGGAGTTTTTGTTATTACTCACATTTTTGTCTTTATCCTTTTTAACAACAATTTCCTTTTCACTCTTGGTTTCTTTCTTTTTCAGATTTGAGCAATTTGTGAGATTCCTATTTTGCTTTACATTTTGTGACTTTATTTCCCCAACATGAATCTCCTTTTTGCTCACAGATTCTTTTCCTTTGTGAATCTGTTTCTCTTCTTTCTTTTCTTTTCTTTCTTTCTCATTTTCAAGCATCAACTCATGCTTCATAAGGATATCTTCCTCCTAGATAGACTCAGATACAAAAGTCTTGTATAAGGTAGTCTCAACCTTTTTAAGGACAATAGGAGTGGATTCCTTCTCAGTTTGAACAGTCTCATCAATATTTCTTAACACAGGTTTCTTTAATGTTTTCTTGTCATAGTCATATCATATTCCTACGTTTGATCCTATGGCAGAATGATCAAGTATTTCTTTAGTGATGTCAGCAAACTTCTTGAAGCAGTAATATTAAAATCATTTTGAGATAATTTTATCCTCATGAATTCCTCAATCTCTTTGGCACATTTGACTTTGTTCGTTAGATACTCATTCTCTTGCTTTAGAGACTCTAGTGTGACATATGCTAGTTCAAGTTCTTCAATTTCTAGCAATCAATTTTTCAATTTTAGTTATTAGCCTAGCATATTCTTCATTAGAAGCAACTAAGCTAGTATGAATCTAAAATAAGTCTACACTAAGTTCTTCAATAGTTCTTTTATATTCTGAGTTAGGCATTTTAATGCTAGAGAGATTTGGTAGCTGAATACTCTTCCTTGAACTATCATCTGATGAGCTGGCCATGAGTGTCATGTTGACATACTCCTCTGGTTATTGTTCATTAGAATCATCCCAGTGTTTTCCTTCAGCAATATAGGCTTTATCTTGCTTCTTCAAGAGCATGTCATACTTCTTTTTAAGCTCATCATAGTCCCTGGTAGATTTGGATTGCTTCGGCTTTCTACACTAAGTAGCAAAGTGTCCTAACTCATTGCAGTTGTAGCAATTGCTTTTTGATCTGTCAATGCTTCTAGTTTTATAACCTCCTTTAAAGCTAATTCTAGAGGCACTGCTTGAGTTGGATTCTGTTGCTTGAGGACTAAACTTGGTGAATTTTGAGTTTTTTTTTAAATCTGAGATTCTTGAACTTTCTTGCCATACAGGCCATAGTTTTGTTCTCAAGTTCTTCTAGAGTGTAATTGTCACCATCTTCACAATCCTCAATCTGCTTGAGAAGATTATTCTCTTTCCATTCCTCAGGTTCTTTTTCCTTGTCTTTTACAACAAGGACTTTTTCTTCCATTATGTTGTCTTCACTTGTCAACAGTGTTGTACCTGAGTTGGAGCTTCTGTTTCTGTTGTAGATGCTTCTTTTTTGAGCTTGCTCCAGCTCATAGGTCGTCAAGATTCCATAGAGTTTATTTAGGGATATTTGTGTTAAATCTTTTGATTCTCTAATTATTGTTGCCTTGTTTTTTCGATGGTCTCGGAGGGTCAGCATAAACTTTTGATTGACCTCATCATTATCATATCTCTTTCCATGTAACTGGAGGTCATTTATAAGTTTAATAAATCTTTCAAACACCTCAGTTATTCCTTCATTTAGTTTTTCTATGAAGGTTTCATACTGAGTCACCAGAATCTATCTCTAGTTCTTTCTTACTTCTTTTGTGTCTTCACATAGAACCTCTAGAGTGTCCCAGATATGCTTTGCAGTTATGTTGTTCATAACACTATGATACATCACCTCATCTAGAGCTTCACTTAGTATGAGTTGAAGGTGTGTATCCATTGATGCCTTCTCCCTCTCTGTATCAGTATACTCAAAAAGATCCTTAGGCTCAAAGTGATGTTCTATGACCTAGCCATCCTTTGTAGTTTCAGAAATATGTCTCATAGGGATGAAAGTCCCTTTTTCAAGAATCCCTGGATACATGGGATTTTGGGTGCTGATAAACAACATCATTTTTCTTTTCCATATGTTGTAGTATTTCTTTTCAATAACAGGGATTTTGATGCTTGCAACCTTCTTAGTACTCATCTTGGATCTTTTGCAGTTAACAAAAATTGTCCTGCTCTAATACCAATTGTTATTCCTAGATGAGTATTATAGAAGGCGGGTTGAATACAATATTAGTAATTTTTCTAACTTTTTGCAAATAATGAGCAAAAGGGATGAACAAGTATTTTATTTTGTTATAGCTTATGTGTGTTAAAGAGAAAGAATATTGTAGTGAACTTAAAACAACACAGAAATTTCAAGACTAATAAAGTTTATTAATCTCAATGTTTTGCTACAACCTGATTTTTTAATCAACTTCCTTTTCTGAAATAAGAGTTTTAGTTTCTATTTACAAGAGAGAAAAGACAAGCTATTTCTTGCTTGCTCTATTGTGTATATCTCATATATGTATATATTTTATTGATAGAGAGAGGTTGTCTATATATATGCATATTTCTTGTTCAGCACTCTTTCTTTACATGGAAACGTATAAATGTATGCAAACAGGAGCTGGTACAGTAAAGATATAGAAAGATTGCTTCCAGTCCATTCCTATTTTTCTATAGAACTTTTTCCATCTCTCTCTCTTACTTTTCTTTTTCCAGACTTGCTAGGATTATAAAGTAGCCGAAAAAGTCAAATCATTTTTATTTCCTATTTGTGTAGCTCTATTATGTCGTGTGAAGTCATCTTTCCTTTTGGGGCACGAAATCGGTGCACTTTGGCGCCGGTCAAGAGCAGATTTTGGCGTTGACGTCATTATTCCCTAATGGTCCTCACTTTGGCGCCAAGTCTTTTTATCTAATGATGCTGAGAAATTTTGTGCTTCACCTTTTATCCACTGACATCGAGTACTTTGGCACTTCACAATTTATCCACTGACGTCGAGTACTTTGGCACTTCACAATTTATCCACTGATGCTGAGTACTTTGGCGCTTCATATTTTATCCCCTGATGCCGAGTACTTTGGAGTTGAAGTACCTTGCACAGACTTTGGCGAAAATCACATGACTTTGGCATTGAAGTTCTTTACTCAGAGTTTGGTCATAATCAAATGACTTTGGCACAGTTCAACTTGAAACACCTTAAAGAATTCTAACTCTTTTTGAGCTTGGTCTTTAACTTCAATGACAGAGCTTACTCATAGCAGTTGCATAACTGTGTTTCCAAATTTGACAATCGTAACTATGTTAAGTTATCTATTCTTAATTTACAAATAGGCAATCACCTAAACCCAACATAATGCTGCAGTTGAACATCGAAGGAGTGTAGTTCTGCTTTGTTGATAAACCCCTGCTTATATTACTCTTGCTTAAAGAATTGTATTTACTTTTATCAGAATTGATGATGTAATATAGTCCTTGCTTATATGATGTAAAAGGACTTAGAAAATATCCAACTTGTTAGGTGGATACATTCTACTATAGTTAAAGCAATGATTTTGATTACAAATGAAGACTCTACTCATCAATCAGAAAGGATCTTGAAGTTGCGAAGAAACTTCCAAGGATAATCTTGTTTATAGTTATATAAGCAAAGACTGATGCAGCAAGAATGTCAGAAAACGACCTTACCTTTTACCCTGCTTAGTCAACTTCTAGAAGGATTTTTAGAAAACACTAGAAGATAAAATAACGGCTATCTATTTGAACTAAGCAAGGAACAACTGTAGAAGTACAAGTCACTATCAATACAGTACAACTCCAAATGATCTATTTCAAATTCTCAACGAATATATTTTTGGAGTAGTATAAATAGGAGTTATAAATTTCATTTATGACAACTGAACAACCAAAAAATTGCTCTGACAATCTAACATCTTAAGAGTTCAGCAAGACACTAATTTTTCATCTGAACAAGTGCTATCTAATCTACTCAGCAAGGAGCTTACTGTTTAGAGATAGCAAGCAAGATATTTTATCTTCTTTTAGTCTGTGTGACTTAATCTAGTCTTAGTGACTTATGATAGTTTTGGACTAAGTGTCCTGTTATATTTTGTTCTGTGTGAACATTCTTAGTGCATGCCTTCTCAAGTAAAGAGAAGAAGAGTGGAGTAAGCTTACACCGAACAACTATAAATATTCTCTTGCTCTCTTTATTTTACTGCTTATCTTTTACATTGCTTATTTATTTTATCCTTGCTTTGCTAAGTCCCTGCTAAACTTATTTAGCAAAAACTTACTGATATTGCTGCCTTAAGTAATTTTTTAAAAGTTAAGAGGTTCTTTGCTATAAATTCCACTGCTCACTCTTTTCAAAATATAAGAAATGTTTTAAACTGCTATTTTTACTAGCAAGACTTAAATTTTTGGAAAAACACTATTCAACCCCCGTTCTAGTATTTTCCCTTTGAGGTGAAATGCATTGTTGCCCCCATCTGGGTAAAGTTTCATGACATTCCTATCTCTTATTGGACATTGGATGGTTTAAGTTATCTTGCCTCTGGGATTGGTAAACATTTATTCTTAGATAGGGCCACTTCAAGTCTGGAGCCTATGGGTTATGCTAAAGTTTGCATACAAGTTGAGGTTACATCCTCTTTTCTAAAATCTCTTCATGTTGCAGTCCTCAATGACGACTCTACCATTATGCTTCCTGACTTGGTCAGAGTCGAGTATTAATATAAGCCTCCCATTTACCTCTACTACAACGTGTTTGGCCACTCCCAATTTCGTTGCCAAAATACCAATTATAAATGGATTCCAAAGGATAGAAATGCACCTCGCGAAGAGAAGAAGTTGGATTCCCCAAATGCTTATGTTCCCATTAGTGTGGACAAAGGTAAAGGTGTCCTTTTTGACAAAGCCCCTCTTGTTCACAAGTGGGAGCTTGTAACCAAGGGACTGCAGATTGCTGAGCCTCCAGATTGGTCATTTAAAGAAGATGTAGTTTCTAGAAATGCTTTCAAAGACCTTGAAAATAAGTCTACAACAGCAAGTGGTAAGGTTTCTCATAGTTTGCAAGGGCTTTATGTGTCGGACTCAGACCTTTCCCCACCTTTGCTCTTAGACAACCTTGCTTCTAAGATTAAAAAAAAAATAGATGGGAAGGAACTAAAATCAGCAGCCACATATCTTTTGCCTTCAAGCCTCAACTCTTCTCGGAGGAAAAATAAAAAGATGAAGAAAGGAGGGAGAGCTCCTCCATACTACTGATATAATTTTTATGTTTGCTTTTTGTCGTATGAATGTTAGGGGTCTAAACCAATAGCCAACCATCTGAAATGTCAAGGACTTCTTAAAGGAGTTCAACTTATCTTTTGTTGGTCTTTTTGAGACTTGAGTTAAATCCCACAAAGCTCAGACTATTTCATTTTCCATTAATGAAGGTTGGCATTGGTTTTTTTAACTATAACCATCACCCTAACGGGAGGATCTGGGTGGGTTGGGACAGTAGATAACTTTTCTTCTTCTTCCCAATTCATACATTGTAACGTTTTTTTTTTGTTTCCCTTAATTTTAATATTTTGGTTACCTTTGCCTATGGCCTTTATACTCCTTTAGACATAAGGCTATTACGGGCCGATCTGCAGAATTTATCTCCTCTTTGTGTTGGGGTTCCTTGGTGTGTTATTGGAGATTTCATTGAGGTCATTTCCCTCATAGAAGTAGTAGGTGGGAACTGTTATATGTCCGATGGGATGCTTGACTTTAAAGCTTGCATGAGGGCCTGCTCTCTATCTGATATTTGTGCAACAAGTACTCACCTATCTTGGTGGACCTCACAACTTGCTAACCCTATCTATAAAAAGCTGGATAGGGCCTTAGTAAACCCTGTTAGGTTTTAGAATATTTGATGATGATTGTCTTTAGATTACTTAGAGTACAAACGTATAGAAAGTGTTAATTAGTAACACTGAAGTTTTGTAACCAGTAGTTATCTCTTTGTTTGTAAATCATTCATTCTTTGTAAAGAGATATAGTTATTTCTTATTTGTAAGTAACTGCTGAAATGGAGTATCAAAGCTTCAGCAAGTCAAAATGTGTATTTGATCCGTTAGAGTTTACAAAAAGGCTTGTCGGAGACTAGGAAAGCTTGTCAAAGACTAAAGATTTTTTATCTATCAGAGATTAGTTTTGCATGTCGGAGACTAAGGCTTACATCGTCAGAGACTAAGTCTAAAGGAGTCGGAGACTAAAGTTAAAAGCATCAGAGACTAAGCTGACGTCATCGGAGACTAAGCCTTAAAGTATCAGAGACTAAATAACTCTATCGGAGACTACACAATCTGACGTCATTAGGGACTAAAAGTCACCAGAGACTAAAGACGAAGCATCAGGGACTAATCGTGATTTATTTCCTGAAAGATACAGAGTTTGAATTAAAAAGGAATGTCTTCCACGTAGTTCAAGATATTATTGAAGACGTAGCTGGTAAGGTAACTAACCAGAAATCTCTTCGTAATCAAAAAGGAAAGATTATATTTGATTCGAATAAGGAAGCTGAATTTTATTCAGAATTAGAAACTGAGTTAATAGTATTCAGTTGAAATAGAAGCTGTAATTAGGTTTATAGAGAGTTGTAATTTGAAGCTGTATAGGTTTTTCATAGTTTGTATCTTTTCCTATACAGAATAGAAAAGAAGCTGATGATCATATTTATTATGATTGTTAGAATTTGTAATCAGTTGTGAAATCAATATAGCAATTGTTTATAAATTGATTTGAGTTCTTGCGGAATATAAAGAACAAGAACTCAAATCAATTTATAAA
>CM025782.1:4678079-4698412 GCA_014636745.2 Centella asiatica
AAGAGTGAGCATGGAATAAAAAATATGATGAGTATAGAACAATCGTTCTTTGCCTTTTAGGTGATATTACTCATTTTAACACTGTATCATAATTTTTAAAATACTTATAAGGTAATTATTGATAGGTGCGGATAAGTGTACAAATTTCTGGAGGATAAATAACCAAAACAAAAAATCTTTAATTATAAAAATAGAAAAACAGTTTATTAATATTTTTCCTTGTTGCTAGATTTCTCCCAAAATGTGTTTCGAAACTCCATTAGTCAATTTCTATAACCCGATTTGAGACCTCCTAGTCTCACTTGTGTCACATTTCCATTTAAGATTGTTAGTGATTTTATGTTGTGTTTGGTTACTCATTGAAATAAAAATGTGAACAAAATTAATTTAAAAAAGAAAAAATAATAGTAAAAAAGAATGATGACAAAAAAATAAAGAAAATTTGGAATGAAAAATGTGATGAGTGTTAGAACAATCGTTCTTTGCCTTTTAGATGATATTTCTCATTCTAATATTCTATCATAATTTTCAAACTACCTCTATTTATATTCTTCTTTTTCACCGTTGTTTTTTGTTCTTTAATTTCATTCTATTTTCATTCTTATCTTGATGATCAACCAAGTGGAACATTAGATTTTAATTTCTTCAATGAAAAAATTAAAAAGATACACATGTCACTAATAGGGAATGATTATAAAATGGGAGTATGCCTCCCGATATTTTTGTCTCCTTTTCTTTTCTTTTCTAAGCAAAAAAATAAAAATAAAAAATAAAAAAAATAGAGAGAGAGAGAGAGAGAATATGACATAAGATGAAACCTAAAATGAAACAAATCATCTAAACTCATATAACCTTATTTGTTTTAACTTAAATTTTGAATATTATTGATTCAACAATGTAATTTACAGTAAAAATCTATAAAATCTAAAAACTTAGTGAACCCTAATCTAATGAACTTCAAATTATCATCATCCAATTTTAATTGTCATCTTAGCAATCTTCACATGTATTAAGAAATAATATTAATATTATTATTGTACAATGAATATTGATGTAAAACTACTGAATTACCCTTTATTTATAATAAATAATATATTGATTAAAAATTAAACAAATGCATTAAATATAAAGATAATTTAGAGAAATACACTATTGATAATTATATTATTTTTGAAATTCTTATCCCATTTGTTTTTCTGAAATTTCCTCCATGTCTCATTAGATCCTTTAATAGGATTAAAAAGAAAAAGACACTTAACAATCGTAAAGAAGAAAATAAAACATAAGATAGAACACCAAATAAAACCGTAGATTTAAACCGGTTTGCCCGAGTAATATGTTTTGGTAGTTTGGATTTTGACTCGCTCAAGATGACCTATCTCAATGATCTATTTTAGTTCATTCTTAAGCACCAGCAAGCGTGGTGATGATAATCTCAAACGGACTTCAGTTCTATGGGTAATTTGCTTACTAGAACAAAGAAAACCTTTCATGTATATTGTTCATTTGTCCAAGATCATGGAGCAGATTCATAGAATGGAAAGAGAACGGCTTCTGGGTTATGAAAGCTTTCAAAGGATCAGCAAGCTCATAGCTAACAATATTCCAAAATCGCTTCCACCGATGCCTTTCTTTTCTAGTCAAAATCTGATACAAATGGAAGGAAAACCCATGGAAGGAAAAATTATGATACCTATCGTGCTATCAATCAGAATTCCGGCCACAAACACATTGCGATCAAACTGCAACTCAATTGTTGACATTTTGTAGCTGCTATTACAGGGACGATAACGCTAGTGCAACGTTTCGAGAGATTCTATCATGCATTGCTTCCTACATGTACAAACTGATATTAGGATCCCAGATATAAAGTGAAAGTTAAGGCCAAAAGTTCAAGATTTACCTTGGATGAAGGTATCTGGAATTTTGATTGTGTTATTGTCTCAAACAAGAAAATGTATCTGCCATCGAAGGAAATTATCAATGAACATAGTACTCCGTAGTAGTTTTATAGCGTCCTCCAAACATAAGCATATATATACACTACACATCTATTGATATACAATAGAACCTTTGGTTTTAGTAAACATTTATGAATTTTGCAAAAGATGAACCATGTGTTACGTCTGAAGAAACTTCAATTTTAAGGAATTGCCAAAAATGACTTTCGTGTTAAAGAATTGAACGATATCAATCCCATAGGCACTGTATTATTTCATTCCTAGGTCTAAATGTCGAATTAAAATTATAACTTTAAGTACAAAGGTAAATGACACAAAGGACATACCGCCAAGCAAGTTCAGAAACAAGTTCTTCTGGTGCATCCGGTAGGACCTGTAAACAATATCAACAATGATAAATTTTCATAAAACGAATAGATAATAAAGTTTGATTTCTTAAAAAAATTAGATATACCTCATCCTCGTACGGGTTGCAGTTTTCTTTAAACCACAACCTCAAAAATTCCTAGCAAGATTTGAATATTCAAACCATTAGAAAATTGCAAGCATATGGCCTATCCAAATAAAACTCCATAGTATATTAGAAAAAGTTTAAACAATCTTACTTTGACGAAAAAATGATGCATGTGTGTGTCTGTGTGTGCATAAGCCATAATCTTTTATCAAATCAACCTATATACAAAGCACACAAAAGAAGAAAATGGAAGTATACTATACATGAATAAAATATGATCATCGTTAAAGAGAAAGAGACCTTATCAACACTTTCAGGTTCAAGACCTTTCTTGAAGCGTTCTTCATAAGATTGGGCAACCCAATATCTGCTTGAGTCAGGTGTGTGTACCTATTAAGATCATTTAGGATTTGAGACAAATAAACATACTTGTCAGGGTGGGAAGAGTGGGGGAGAGAGCAAACCTCATCAATCAACATCACTGTACCATCAGTACTCTTCCCAAATTCATATTTTGTGTCGACCAAAATCAGTCCATGTTTTGATGCCACTTGCTGCAATTTTAAACACGAATACATTGGTCAACTGGGCCAATGTAGCAGTGAGCAAAAAAATATCGACATTGTAACAAATAAGTCCTTCAAAGCAAACTAACAACCTGATCAGGTCCAAGTCTAGTAAGGTTTAAATAGGTCTCATGAGCAACTCAAATCATCATGGCCCACTAGATGTCCACCCCAAAGGTCACAACTACTGACGCACTTAATGGTAGAGTTGAGAGTTATAGACACATATCTAACCCGGGCTAGGCTCAATATTACCGTATTATAATATTACTTGCCCATGACCACCTAGGTCCAACTGGTCTACCCACGCGCCTCCACCTGAAAGCTAAGAAGCACAGATGCAGACATGGGACATAGATACAATACTAGACATGGGACTTGGGATATTCCCATAATAGAGGATTCAACAAGTTGAATGATATATTTTTACTATATCCATCCTACATATATAGCGAATATAATATATTTTCTGACTAATTAATTTCTTGTTTTCATCTATATATTAATTAAGTAATGTGGGTTAAATTGAAGACATAGTGAAGCATATGATACTTCAATTACATTAGGACAGCTACTCCTAGAATGGGCTCTGCATATTGAAACCAAACAATGTAAACAAAAGAGATGAGGACATGAATTTCCAGTAGCATACGTACAAGTTTCAAATGTAACTTACATTCTTTCTTTATAGAATTGTAGAGGTCAAAGTGTCTGAACTTGGGATACGAGAAGTGTCCAATATTTAAACAATTAATTAAGATTACTTGGTGTGTGTCGGACGTGTCTGAGAGCGTTGGTGTCTGACACGTGCTGGGCAAGGATATGTAACCCTCGGACAGGTGTCCTTGCTTATTATCCCAAAAGGCATGGTAGTATTAGGTACCTATAGCAGTAGTTATTGAACTATATAAGGTCACAGACTAGCTCACTAACTTCTGTGACAGTAAAAGAAATAACTTCTAGTGTGACTGACTGATGTAGTTAAGTTCAGCTTCGTTACTTCCATACTACCAGAACAGATTAACAATATTTAGCAGAAACCCCAAGATAACTAACCTGCTCATATTCAAATAAGCATGATAACTAACCTGCCCATATTCAAATAAGCTTAATGCTTTCGTTCTTGCTTCATCATAATCAGCTTGAGTCATCAGTCCACTTTTGACTATCTGAAATAAAGCTCATACAAAACTGAAACATTTCAGTAACACATAAAAATTGAAACGAAACTCATCTAACACCTTAACTTAGTGTCATCACACATGCAAATATGTGTACTCTAAATAACAACAGTATAATTGTTTCACATGACTGAGGATTCTTCAGTAGAATCACTTTCATATATTTATGTTGATAGTTGGAGGGTGAAAAGAAGCAAGGTGCAATTTGTAAGTATATGAAGAACTTAGAAAAGCATCTAGGCATTTTATTCATAATGAAAAATAGCATTAAGAAGACACTATTCCCAAGATTTTTCATTTTTTTAGTTTAAATGTAAGAGTAAGCACAATTATGACTTTCTAATTATTAACCGAGACATGAAAGCTATTTAGTTAACCTTATTGACTAGTAAAAAGGTAAGTGTGCTGTTGAAAAGAAAAAATGATAGTAGATCAATGGAACCTCATCTGGAGTTACAGGCACATCATGATCTGCAGCTTTTGTTGTTGGTGTAAGTATATTTGATGGTAACCTTTGGCTTTTTACCAAGCCTGCCGCGTAACAACATAGCTCAATAAATTATAAAAGTGAGGCCAACCAATTCTTATTACTTTACAATGTGTTGATCAATAACAAAACAAACCAAAACAGGAAAGAAAATTGAAACAAAAAAGCTTATCCAAAAAATGATTTTAAATTAAAATTAAAAAACTAAAAAAATAATAATTACAAACTCTACCATCTGGGAGAACATTGCCGCAGTAACTTCGGACACCATCTTTATATACCGTCCACAGTGATGTATCAGTACTTCCAGTCACATAACCTCTAACTACAAATACGCAGCATATAGTTAATATCCCTTAGAAAACTAGATTTTTAAGATCTGCCAAAGAATTTCATCTTAATAAAGGTAAACAAAGAGCATCACGTATTAATATACAATCACACTGTATATAAGGTGTATTTGACGATCCCCCGTGTTACGATACATCTACTAAAAGGTAAATTCGGTGAAATAAGGCATCACGATTTATTTGGAGTATAAATATGATCCACCGAGATTTACCATGTAATAGCTTTATAACAAGTTGCCATCCAATATTCATTTCTTCTCTATTTCTTTTTATGTTTGAACATTTTTATTTTTATTTTCGGTAAGCTGTTTGAACAAATCTGAAATTGAAGATAATCGCATTCAGAAAAATTTGAAGTGATTACTTTCATTATACTGGTTGGAAATGATCATTCCACATAGCTTTCCGTATGCACAAAATTCAGCAGTCAAGCTATCAGTATCATCTCAAAATACACTTCAATATAAGGAGAGAACTCAAAGAAGTACTTCTAGTAGCAACCAAGCTATTCCATGTTTGAAAAACAAAACAACCAATAGAAGAGAATAACAAAAAGTGTCCATATATTAATTGGTCAACCTGAACACATAGACATCGTTATAAGTTACTGCATATTATTTTTATTTTTTTGACAATCAAAGGCGCCAACTGAACCTATCAAGGATCCGAGCACCTCAGGTATTCACATTCCCCTGTTACTGGAAATTCACAAGGGCAGCTCTCGGAAGGTGATTGGACTGAAGTCACCAGGAAATCCCCAACCCCTTTTATCCTCTCAACTGCACCTAAGGGTATTAGCAAAAATACTTTCTCCCCCTTAGGTGAGTCAGCCTCGGAGAAATCCCCTAATGTAGACTCAATTCCTCCCAATAAAGAATTTCTTGATAAGATTAAAGTTGTGGATGAAAAAGATTCTAAGGATCTCAAGCTAAGCAAAATGTCTTGATCACCATGACGATCTGCCTAATTCCTCCTCTTCTAAGGAAAAAAAGAAAGGAAGGAGGTCTTCTCAATAAGGAGTCCATCACTCTTTCGAACCTTTTAATGAAGATAAGCTCCTATAACATCAGAGGCCTAAATAAGGCGCCACGGCAAGATGATATTAGAAGTATCTTGCAAGATAATGCCATCTCTTTTGTAGGTCATCTTGAATCAAGAGTCAAGTGCGATAAAGCACATTCTATAGCCTCTCAGATCAAAGCCAATCGGAGCTGGTCTTTGACTACAATCACCACCTGAATGGGAGAATATGGATCGAATGGGATCCCCGTATATAGTCAACCTCAATATTAATAAGTACTGCTCAACTCAACCATAGCAAAATTACAAACTTTGATTCGAGGGAACAAATTTTTGTAACCATGGTTTATGCCGTCAACACATCCTCCCAAAGGAAGCAACTGTGGGGTGATATCTGTAAAATAGCTGACACAATGCTTGACAAATGGATCGTCCTTGGTGACTTCAATGAAATCATTTCGCTTGATGAAACACAAGGGAGAATGATAGACGGACTTCGGGTATGTTAGAACTCAAATCTTGTTTGGAGCACAGTCAATTGGAAGACATCAGGGGTATTAGGCCGCATCATACTTGGTGGAATTCTCAGGGAAAGGCCTCCATTACTCGGAAAATCGATTGAGCTCTCGGGAATCCTGAATGGTTTAAACGGATGCAATCTGCTATTGTCTGCTTTGGTGCAAGGGCCTATCCAACTACTCACCTGTTATTCTTGACACAGGAATTAGGCAAAGGAAAGAATCCAAAGCTTTCCTTTTCCTAAATCATCTCATACATGTGGAGGGTTTCAAGGAAACAGTTGCTCAAGCATGGGAAACAGATATTAGGGGATCTCGTATGTACATCTCGGTTGATATTTTTCTTTTTTTTTTCTTTTGCCAAAAGATCTTGGTTGATATTTGGACAGAAAGGGCACTCATCCAACTTAACAAAAGTCGCGGCTCCACCTTCATTAGTACAGGAAGCAAGACGGAAACTGCATCAATTTCAACTGGAAATCCAAGAGCAGGGCAGCTTTATCACTGAAGAACAAGTGAAATCAAAAAAGGCACTCCAATACTCCCTTTGGAATGCAATTTTTGAAGAGGAAAATGTGCTACATCAAAAATCTCAAATTCAATGGTTAAACTTGGATGATAAAAACAACCATTTCTTCCATGCAAGATCAAAAGGCTAAAATCTCATCAGAAATGCATTATTGGCTGGACTCCCCAGTTAGCCCAGAAGAAATTCTAACCACATTGAAATCCATGAAGAAGAACAAGTCACCGGGCCCTGACCGATTTAATGTTAACTTTTTCTTGGCTTCTTAGGATATTGTGGGAGAAGATCTTATTAATGTAGTTCTGACCTTTTTTCATTCCAGAAAACCCTCAAGGGAAGTTAATGATGCTGCCATTTCTCTTATTCCTAAGATACCGAATGCCTCTCGGATGGCAGACTTTCGGCCTATTTCTTGTTATAACACAGTATATAAATGTATATCTAAAATCTTGGTGAACCGCATACAACAAACTCTGCCCCTCCTTATTGGTAAGTATCGGACTGCTTTTGTGAGAGGTAGACGAATCGGAGACAACATCCTATTGGCGCAAGAACTAATGAGAACAACCATAGATAGATGCAAGGCCCCGCCAGGTGCTCCTTCAAAATCGATCTGCATAAAGCATTTGATTCTTTTTGACATCCTCCAGTTAATGAACTTTCCTACTAAATTCATAGCTTGGATGAGTGCATCACCACAACTATGTACATTGTCAACGTAAACAGAACACTATGTGGCTATTTTAAGTGGAAAAAAGGTATTCGACAAGGAGACCCTCTATTGCCTTATCTCTTTGTCCTAGTCATGGAGGCACTTAATGTTATTCTCGCTCACAACACCAAAGACCCTCAATTCAAATTTCATTGGCGTACTAAGGATAGAAAAATCACTCACCTCTAATTTGCAGATGACGTAATGCTATTTTGCCATGGAGATGCAACCTCAACAAGTATTCTACTCTCAAATCTGAACAAGTTTTCTTTTCTCTGGCTTGTCCCTCAAAAGAGAGAAAAGTCGATGTTTTTTTATCAAATGTTGATACTAATGAGGCCTTGAACATAAGATGTCAGAGGAATATCTCATTGGGAGCTCTTCTGGTAAGATTTTTTGGTGTCCCACTCATTTCCTCTAGTCTCTCATTGCAGACCTGCGTGCGATCATGTGTTATGTGTGTGAGTAGTGGAATTGTTGTAGTTAGTTACTGATGGTGTAGATTAAGAGTAAGGGGTGTAGGATAGGAATCATTATTAAAACATGATGTAATGTTTGTTTATGCTTGATGGAATGAAATAACAGTTTTTCCCTCCTTGTTTCTCTCCAAAACCTGTTCTCTCTGTCGGCTTTTCTTTCTTTCTCTAAATTCTTCATCTCTCTCTGGATTTCTCTCTAAATTCTCTCTCTCACACTGTGATTGCTGAGCCATGTCAGTCCATCCAAGGCCTGACATCTTATTTCACCAAATATCTATACTTCTTTTTCTTTCGATAAGTAAACATTCAATTCAGCAACAACAGCAGAAAACCCAAAAGATACAAGAAGAAAGATGGCAAACATTAATTAAAGGGAAGCCGCTCCCAATTACAAGGAACAGTAAAGATCTGTAGCCAACAATTACATAACAGCATACTGAGAAAAAAAGACCCATACTTCTAAATTATGATGACTTCAGGAGGAGGGATAAGACCATTTCAGGCTTAAGAATAAGAATCTTCCTCTCAAATCAAAAAAATTTCCCAAGATTGCATCCTCTCCAGCTACCACCAAGTAAATTACAAGTTTGCTATTCTTTTTGCAAACTGTAACCTTGTCAAAAGGTTTAAATTTTATATACCAAGAACCCTTACATCTAGAGGTTTAAGCACCTCTTTCAGCTCATATGATGATATTTAACTAATAAATTTTCTCCAACAACTTCCAAGTTTTATTCAGCTTTTTCTCCACTGACACCAGCAACTTTAAGACCCAGATATGTTGGAAGGCTTGACAATTTACTGTTTATGAACGATACATAGCGTGTACTCCAGACTTTTTCTAAGGGTTAGCTGTTATTTTAATTGGAGAAAACAAAATACATAGAGGACAAGATTGATTAAGATCCTTGCTCATTCATAGATTTAAATCAAATAGAATATAATAACCCACTCTAAAGTTTTTCTTTAATAATGCAGTGTGTCACAGCTAGCAATATGGACCCCCAAAAGCAAGAATCTTTTAATATGTTTTCTGATAGTTGAAGAAAAGGATCATTTATTCAATTCAAATCATCTTTTTCCTCCAGTAATAAACAATGCAGATGCTTCACAAATGCAGAAGTAAAAAACACTGGACACAAAAAGGGAAAATCAAATCATGACGCCAGATATTTTTAGATTCTTATTAATTTTGCAATACACTCCGTAATTTGCTAATATTGTGCCAACTACGTTAAAACTTAACACATTTGATAAATAGGCAATAACCAGTAAATGAAGAAAAAAAGAACGAGCTTTAGAATCACAATGAACAGGCCTTAAACACCTTCAGCAACTAATGCATTTCTTTCAGCTACTAATATGTTATAACCTAACAGGGAGGAGAATTCAGTCCAATCACTCACCAACAAATTCAACAGGGAAAACTGAACATTTCTTTGCAATTGTGACATTCTTATCTGGGGAGGATACCACTGAATTCGGAGTTATGTGTTTAGTTTGGTTGAACCACCACAAACTTGTTTCGTTCAGAACCTGATTTATCCAATACATAATAATCAAAACTTTACCAAGAGCATGATTGTGGAATAGGAGATATAGTTACCTGGCCTTTGAATGGAATTGAAGCAAGAATTCTGTCAAATGCACTTTGACGATCTGTTGTGACCAAAACAAGATAATCCCCACAATCGTATATATCTCGGACCTTCACAACCAATCAATGTCGACTTCTTCAATTTCATCCAAAATAACTAAACCCGCTACTTGGTTTTAATCTTAATAGTAATATATAACCTTTGAAGTCTAATGTTGAAAATTAGCATCTATCCAAACATATTATGTCTAAATGCTTAGACATAATGGAAGGCGTCCAAATAAAAGATATTTCAAGGCAGGATTAAAATATTTTGGTTTCTTCCAATAAAACTTGGTTTCATTAAACAACATAGGCAACGCATGGCAAATGTTTCATTTTTCATACCAAAGTTAGAATCTAACATTAAATTCATGAATTATCTACCGAAGGGGAGCAAAAGTTTGCCTGAGGCTGTTTAACAAAGAAATTATTTTTCAAAATTATGCACCACCTGTTTCAAAGAAGAAAGATTAAACAAACAAAAAAGGTCCAAAAAAACAAAAAAAAAATCTTGGCATAAATAAACACTGCCCTCAAATCTATAAGGAGTAATTGACTTCATTTCATCATCACATCATTTATATAGCTTAAGAATTTGAGTTATTCACCTTTCCCCTGGTCTTGGATTTGAGACCCGGAACAGTCAAATGGAGATTTGTCTCAGAAAGGCAATTACCTGGACCGCTAGATTTAATAGCACCCATCACTTCGTTTCTCCTTTCACTATTACTCAAAGCATCAAGAGACGATCGTTGCTGACGATCCAACATTGCAATACTTTTAGAGAATTTGACAGATTTTGGAGTTATTTTCAAGTGGGTGAGTGAAGGAAGGAGGGTTTGGTCGAGGGATGAGAGATTGAAGTTGAGGGTTTTGGGAGGGTTTAACGTCGGGGATGATATGGAATAGTGAGCCATTATTTCTCGCTCCAAAGGGCCTGCGTGTTTGTAAATGGAGGATGTATCCCTCGCCTTTGTTTTATGTGTTTGTTGCCCCACGCGGCCACGCCCAGGGGTAGACCTCGCAAACTCGATCCAAACTCGCGGTTGACCCAACTCACCTGCAAAAATACGGGTATGAATAAAACATTTTGACACCTACAAGTAGTATGAGTTGAGTAATCCAACCCATAAAAATGTGAGTTGATTAAATTCGCGGATATTCATAGATACCCATAGATATAATAATTTTTTTTTTTTTTGCTATTATACTACAAATATAACATATATATATGTATGTATATGTATATATATGTATGTATGTATGTATTTCCCATTTTTTCTATAACATATGTTATATAATAGATATTTTATACAAAAAATATATATAATATGCATAAATTTTATCCATGAAATATATTATAAATATATATATAAAATAATATATATACATATTCACATATAAAAGTAATAATACATGTGGATAACTCGCGGGTTGGGTCAACCCAACCCACCTTGGGTATAGGTCACTTAATGCATCACCCATAATAAAATGGGAACATGTGACCCACACCAATTGAACTTGCATCCACATGATCCGTGAGAACCCAATTCAATTCATTTATTTGCCACCTCTACCCAAGGGTGTTCAAACCGTTTCGAAATTCATTTTTTTACCGAATTGGTTTGATTCGGTATTAATTTTTAGGTGTCTTATTAAGTTTTAGTATTAAGTTTTAGCTTTATTACTGAATTAGGTTTATTGAAATTTTTTTTGATACATATTGAAAATTTGGGATTGGTTTCAGTTTAATGTTTTTCTACTTTGGTAAATACTGATACCGAAACAAAAATTTATTCAGTTGAAAATTTTACCAAATTTACTAACTAAATTGAGTAGTTCAAATTGTTTCTTGATTTACAATTCCATAAAAATAGCAACCCACTTGTTCCTAACATTAGTAGCCCCATATTTCAGGCAAGCAGCCTATTTATTTCAAAAAACCAAGCACATTTTCATGTATTATTTAAATTTAGTAAATAATAAGTATATACCAGTACCGGAACGATTCATTCGGTCAGGTAAATCAATTTTTCAGTATCGATTTTAGTATTGAATTTTTTTCTTTATTTTAAAACGGTTTCGACTTGGTTCGGTTTTAACCGATGCAAAGACTTAGTAGCCACGCTTGTCAAAATGTGTGTAGGGCTATGCCGCCCACCCCTATTATAGAACTACGTTTCTAACTTTTCATTCGGGTTATAACTTTTTAAGTTAGGAGCCGAGTTGAAATGAGTTAAAACACTTACATGTCATATATTTGATGAGTTTTTGACTAAAAAAACTAATAAATTTTTCACTTTTTATTAATTTAGCCAATTAACTTTATTTTTATCGCAAAAAATCTTAAACTTTTCACCTGTGTTTGCACAATGTTCAATATGTGAGTCAGATCACTAATTATGGTTAAAAAATATCTGACGACCCCGTTGATGTGTAAATTAAATTTAATATTTAATGACGTGGATAACTCATGTCAGAAAAAAAAAACTTAATTTTTTTTTTGTAATTCGTGAAAGGCACATGATTTTCTTTCATCTCTTTCATCTTTTTTTTTTGAAAGAGCTCGACAAACAAAATCTAGGGTTTCTTCAATTCAATAGCAGCAACGAGTAAGTATATTTGCATCATCAATTGAATCTTATGCTTGTGCGATTTGCTATTGCGGGTTGAAAGAGAAAGTATAAACTTCATGGACATTGAAGAATAATGTGAGAAAATTTATATCTTGTCCTAAACCAAAGGTAATCCTATTGCAAAATTTTCATTATTTCTTTGCTATCATTCGAATGACTTCCTCTACAACTTGGTTGGTGAATGGTAGAGTGTCACACCCGTTGTGCATTTTTCTAGTTTGTTAAGCCAGAATTTAATGGTACGATTAAAGAGGTAATACCATTATTGTAGCCAAGAGTGATCGAGTTAGAGGTTGAATTGTCAAAGATTCATTTTGAAAACACGAAGTTGAGAGAGAAAGTTGGGAAACTGAAAGCTAAAAAATTAAAAATATTTGTTGAAAATTGTTCTCTAAAGATTAAAAATACGACTCATATAGCAAGAATGAAGCTTTGGTTCTCTACAATTATATTAATGATATTGAGCATCATTGTTATGATTGTATTAAAGAAGCAACCTGAGATTTCACAACTTAAATATATTCCTTAGTGTTGTTCAAGTCTGACATTCCAACATTTGTAATTTTTGGTTGACTTTTATTGTATGTATATAAATGTAGTTTTTGATGATTAAGAGATTTCTGGATTCAAAGACCCTAGTTTTCATGAAAAGCTCTGATTTGAAAATGAAGATGATTTTGATTATCAATAGAATGAAGTTGATGAGTGCAAACAAATGGAGGAGTTAACCATTTCTGATGTCAAGCTAACCAACAATGAAGCCTCTTCAATAGATGGAGTTAATCACTTGGATAATAAATTAGGGAATACTCCATCAAGGGATAATATATTAGGGAATGCACCATCAGGGGATAACTTTAATCCTGATTTAAGCATAAATTTAGGGGGAGTTTTCTTATAAGCTGGTAGCACAGACTTGGAGGGAGGAAATGATAATCAGGCAAACTCATCAAGATATCTCTATAAGCCCAAATGGTCAAGGGGTCACACCAAAGAATTAGTCATTGGTGATCCCAACCAAAAAGTACAAACCAGAAAAGCTACATCTAATGAATGCCTATATGCTTATTTTCTTTCTCAAATTGAGCCAAAGAAATTTGAAGAAGTCATGCAAGATGCTGAATGGATCATGGCTATGCAGGAAGAGCTGAATTAATTTGAAAGAAATCAAGTATGGAAGCTAGTGCCTAAACCAAAAGGAAGAATTCTAATAGGCACCAAATTGGTATTCAGAAACAAGATGGACGAAGCTGACATTGTTATAAGAAACAAAGCAAGACTGGTGGCAAAGTGATATCTTTAAGAGGAAGGGATTGACTTTGATGAGACTTTTACAGCAATGGCCAGACCTGAGGCTATAAGAATTTTCTTAGCTTATGCAACACATTCAAACTTTAAAATTTTTCAAATGGATGTGAAAAGTGTCTTTCTCAATGGAAAATTAGAACATGAGGTATATGTACAACAACCACCAAGGTTTGAAAGCTCAAAATTCCCAAAACATGTTTACAAACTAGAGAAAACACTTTATGGACTGAAGCAAGCTCCTAGAGCTTGGTATGACACACTGTTAAAGTTTCTAGTGGATAACAAGTTCACAAGAGGTATCATTGACAAAAAATTGTTCTTTAGACAACACCAAGGTCATCTGATCCTGGTTCAAATATATGTTGATGATATCATTTTTGAATCTACTGACACTAAGCTGTGTGAAAAGTTCTCTAAGCTAATGCAAAACAAGTATGAAATGAGCTTAATGGGTGAACTGTCTTATTTCTTAGGACTGCAGATTAAACAAGTCACTTATGGGATCTACATACATCAGACAAAGTATGCCAAATAACTTCTCAAGAAATTTGACATGGAGGACTCAAAAGTATCAAAGACACCTATGACCGCAGCAACCAAGATTGACCCTGATAAGAATGAAAAGAAAATTGATTTAAAGACTTATAGGGGAATGATTGGTTCTCTGTTGTACTTGACAGCAAGTAGGCCTGATATTTTGTTTGCAACAATGTCTTTGTGCAAGATATCAAGCTGATCTAAGGGAGTCTTATCTAATTGTAGTGAAAAGAATCTTGAGGTACATCAAGGGCATTACAAAGTTGGGGCTTTGGTATCCAAAGGAGTCTGGATTTGAATTACTTGGGTATTCTAATGTAGACTTTAGAGGATGCAGAATTGACAGAAAAAGTACCACAGAGAGCTGTTAATTTCTAGGAAGAAGGCTTGTATTTTGGTTCAACAAAAAGAAACACTCAATATCAACATCTACTGCTGAAGTTGAATATATTGCAGCTGGAAGTTGTTGTGCACAAATCCTATGGATGAAAAATTAGTTATTGGATTATGGCCTAAATTTCAACAAAATTCCAATTTTGTGTGATAACACAAGTGCCATTGTCATTGCTGAGAACCCTGTGCAACATTTTATAACTAAACATATAGAAATCAGATATCACTTTATCAGGGAACATGTTATGAATGGAACCATTGAATTATAGTTTGTACTAACAAACAAGCAGCTGGCATACATCTTTACCAAGGCTCTTGATGAAGTCACCTTTATGAATCTGGTGGGAGAGATGAGAATTGTGAATTATGCAAGATAAAGTTTGTTCAACTTGCTAGAGTCATGTCAAAAAAACTGTTGGGGTGGTTCAAGCTATCAAGTACTTAAGTACTGATATTTCTAAGTCATCTAATAATTTTCTGATAATGTTATTGATATATGGTTATATGTTTAGAATAATAATAAATTTTTTTTTTGATGTGCATTAGGGTCAGGGGTGATATAAGGGTTTTACGTCATGGTCAGGGTTAAGCACTTGGATGCATCAGGGGAAACTAACTAATATGTAATGACATTTCATCAAGGGATTCTTTTTAGCCCTTGATGATGTTGCATCACAGAATAGACACCACCCTTTGATGATATGTCTTTAGAGAGAAATTTTAAAAAAGCTATTAGTATTCTAATTCTCCCTCCTTGAAGACACACCAAACATTTAATCACTCTTTCCCTCTCTTTCATTCTAACAATTGCTCAAGTTTTTTTTTCTCTTTCTCTCTCTTTCACAGAAACCCTAGCTTTTCAATCTACTAATAGTTTCAATGGCACCAAGCACTAGTCAAAGACTTCAAAGGAATCTAGTGATTCCACAAACTAATTTGTGGGCTTTTCCGACATCGAAGAGGTAGATGCTTTCTTTAAACCAATGATGTGCTATCTACTCAACTCAGAGTATAGCAAGGCCATATTTACCGATGACGAGATGTCCGGTGAACTATATCAGAACTCTGGTCAAGCGCCAAGTTCATGTTCCTTGCAACAAGGCCTGACGTTGTCAAGGGGATCTCATTCAAAATTTCTTCTAAAAAGGGTAAAATAACTCCTTTCAGAATTAATTCTGCACTACGGTTGCCCTAATAAGATTTTGTGGAAGTGCCTAATGATATTGAACTACTCAACTTCTTGAGGGAATTGGGCTACAACTCTCCAAACAATGTAGTGTTGAAGTTCAAGGACCTCAAGAGGGTGAATGTGAAACAAGAGATTTCTTATCTCTTTGATACTATAACAAAGGTGTTCTCAGGTAAGTCCTCTAACTTTGAGGTAATAACATCTTTAACTCTTTAAATAACTTTTACTATTATCAAAAATGTAAATATAAATATAGGTAAACTGATTTTTAATGATCTTGTAAATAAAATGGGTAGTAATACTTCTAGGAAATTAGAAGTTTACTATGTCAGATTTTTGCGTATGGTTATTAAAGATCAACTTCCTAACCTTTCTTTTGAGAATGACATAGTTGTACAGAGTTATAAGCAAACAAAGAAACTATTTATAGAGATAATAAAGAAATCTTATACAGCAAAACCTTTTGCACTTCCATCCTACATGGAACAGGAAATCTCTACACACCCTACCGTCTCAACCTACTATTTCTTCTTCTTCAACTGCTATGGCTAAGATCACTACCACTTCTCAGCCTACCCAAGTAGTATCACAAATTTCTTCACAACAACTGTCAATAGCCCAATTCTTAGTCTCCCAAAAGACTAAGGGTAACAAAAGGAAACCCTCTGAAGTAACCTCATCAATCGAAGAGAAGCAAGGTGAGAAAGTGGTTGGCTTAAGGAGAATGAAGAAGAAGAGGACAACCATGAGTGTTGACCCTAAAACAAACCAGGCAGTATCCTCCCTAAAGGATACTGACCTTAATAAGGAATCAAACACATCACTAATTATCTCCTCCAAAAAGGATTCAATTATTGAACAAAGTCCCCAACTAGGGACACAGTTGAGTGAGGCACAAACACTAACCATAGCCTGTGATGAAACTAATATCAAGGTCTCTGAGAGCCACTTATAGATATCTTACACGGTGAGTGCACACACAACTTCTCTTGATGAATCACCTCCTCACTCTGTGATTCAACCAGCACTCCCTTTTACACCTCTCATTTCTTTTTCTTTACCTCAGATGTCTTCAGATATCATGACACAAACACTAAGTGTTATGATATCAAATTCTCCAATTTCTTACTTCATGGAGGAGCCGATTCTCAATGACACAGTAATTGACAATCAAGACTCTCAGATGATTGCTTCCTTTTTAAATGATTCAATCACTGATGATCATACAGGGGACATAAATACACTTGTATATATTACTGCAATAAGTATTTATACTCCATCCATTGTACATACTTCTTCAATAAATACCTATACTTCTCCTATTGTACATACACATATATCCTCCACTTCTCCTTAAATTAATTATGTGGACACAATAGTTGCAGATACTCTATTTATTTTGTCCACAGTTACTAAAAACACAGCCCACAGGAGCCTAATTAGGACAATTTTGAGTGAGAATGTGAGAATATCAAGTGAAGAGAGGAAAAGTTGTTAGGTTTTATTAACATTTGATGATGATTGTCTTTAGAATACTTAGGAATACAAATGTACAGAAAAGTGTTGGTTTGTAACACTTTAGTTTTGTAGCTAGCAGTAGTATCTCTTGTTTGTAATTTAGTCATTTTAATAAAGAGATAGATTTATTTTACTTGTATGTACTGCTGGAATACTTGTTAAGTCTGTTCAACAAGTTGTTTAAGTTAATTAGTCCTTCAGAGATTAAATTTGGCTTGTCGGAGATTAAGGGAAAAGTCCATCAGAGATTAAAACTTTGTTCATCAGAGATTGGACTTTGCCCATCGGAGATTGAAGAAATCCTTCATCGGAGATTAAAGATTTATTCATCGGAGATTGAAGGATTGGTCATCGGAGAAATTTGGCAAAAAAAGAGGAAAAGAGTACTGCCTTAGAAGGAAATGAAAAAGGAGAGTTAGAAAGAAATGCCTTAGAAAGCCAAGAAAAAGGAGAGGTTGAGGGAGATAAGGGTGAGATCCTTGTAAATAAAGAATATAGGGAAAATTTTGATACTGTACATACACTATCCTCTTTAAGTAGTGATAAAGACACACTGTGGATGATTTTGCACCACTTTTGGGAGTTGATTTATATTATCAGAAAAAACAGATGTCAGATACAATAAAACTACTAAAGCAGGAGCTCTCACGTGCCACAGACCTTGTCCTTATCAAAATTCTCAAGTCCCAAATTATGATAGGACAGTCTATGGATGTTGAATCTCACAAATTGCATACATTAGTTCAAGATAAGATACAAAATGTACAGACTGTTGTAGAGTCTCTTGCCACTAGCCACTCATTGCTCAAGATCAAGAAGCTTACCGACAATGTTGATCAACAACTTGTTGCATTCAACACCAGACTCATAAAAATGGAATCTCTACAATAATTTGTGGTTGACACTCTTAAACAACACTTTCCAGTCACATCCCAACTCTCAACTTCCACTGATGATACTGACAAAAAGGGGGAGAAATCCTCTAAGACATTGTCAGGGGTTCTTGTAGAGAACCCTTCAAGCAGTAAACCATCAAGGGATGTGACCATTCCTGAAGCCAAGGACAAGGGCAAGGGTATCCTGATTGAAGCACCCAAAAAGAAAACTCTTACTCAATCAGGACCTAAGTACTTAGTGATGCTATGAAGACAGCCCACTTTCCAACACCCGTTGAAGCTGTAATTGATGGGAACCCCTAGGACAAGAAACTCGTGGAAGCTGATACACTCTACGCACAACTACAAAAGGAGGAGGAAATGGCGATGGCTAAAGAAAAGGAAGAGGAAGAGAAGAAGAGTGTCAAATCAAAACCCTCTAGGAGAATTCTGTCCAAGCAGTCACAACCACTAAAAGGTGCATCAGGGGATCAAAGCAAAGAAAATCAAACATCCCCTGATGTTACCAAAACCAAGTCATTTGGATCAAAAGCTCAAACACTTACTTTTGCAAAATTTGGACCACCCACACTTGCAAAATTTCTAAGGGATGACAGACACAAGAACCAGACATTTATACAATTAATCAAGAGCATAAGTGTCAGGGTAAGGAACAAGGAGAAAATAATTGTCATCCTAAGGAAGAATGGGTCAAAGTTCATAGTCAATCTAGACTAGTTTAGGAGGATGGTTGCTGAACAATTGACACTAATCAAGAAAATAGTGTCATACTCATTAGTGTTAAACAGAGACTTGACTGACTTGATTCTCCAAAAATGTGAATTATAACTCAGTCCTGCTCCCCCTTTGATTTTTACACAAAGAACATTAGAAATTAAGAAGAAGAATAAGAACGAATGAACTAGAAAGGTTCTAGTTCTTGATCTTGCGCATCAAGAACAACAATTAGCTACTCCTTGTTCTTACTCAATCACGTAAATTGTTAGTGCAATATAAGCACAACTGTTTGTAGAAAGGGGGGGGGGGGGGGGATAAATACGAACACCTAAAACTTTTCGCACTTTTAAACTTGAAAGTGCTTACTGGAAAACAGTTTTATCTTTCAGAAAAAACTATAGGAAATGAACACACAGATTCAAGTTAAAATAGTTATATTAAAACTTGGGGTTTTTCTGGAAATCTGTATAATCACAAATGTGATTTACAGCTACAAATTTTGCAAATAAAATTCACAGCTTCTCACACTCACTAGCTACTAAAACTTTCTCTGAAAAAATAAATCTCTCAAGAAATATATTTTGAGCTTCCTAGTGTTGTGTGCTTCTTTGTTTGTTTTGATCTGTTGGATAGATTCAAAAATCTCTTTTTTGTAATGAGAACTTCTTTCCTTATATGTTGATCAGTTGA
Source organism: Centella asiatica (assembly GCA_014636745.2). NCBI lineage: Eukaryota > Viridiplantae > Streptophyta > Magnoliopsida > Apiales > Apiaceae > Centella > Centella asiatica. Next base: position 4,697,857 of record CM025782.1, read on the forward strand.
TGAAATCACGTGCTAAAGACGTGCTGCTTTTCTCAACTTAGCCGCAAGTATGTCACGTCGTAGCCCTATGTGTCAGACTGTTGCATGCTTTGTTGCTTCTTTTTCTTCCCTTGATCTGTATGCATTTAATGCGCGAGAGTTCTCATTGGATCAAAAACAAACTTCAAGAAATATCTTTTCAGTTGATATTTCTTGCTTCTGTAACACGTTACGTTGATTTCCTTGTTAGTACTGATGACGGGTGCATGTTGTCATAACAATCCACTGACTATCAGCCCTGATGGACTTTGATCAGTGATTCTGGATCCCCTGACGCTTATTGACTAGCTCAGGGCTTCAACCTTCACTTGAGTTTCACTCAGTGCTTCTTGATCCTGATGGTTATGACTAACGGGATACCTTGATGGGTTTGCCTGACACTGACATTTCCCCCTGACGGGTTCCCCCTGACGGGTTTCCCCTGACGGGCTCTCCCTGACGGGCTCTCCCTGACGGGTTCCCCCTGACGGACGCAACTTTGTTTAGAATTTCTGATGTGCGGAATACTTTGACTGTT
>CM025782.1:4713412-4745186 GCA_014636745.2 Centella asiatica
GTAGCATCAGAAATTCTTCTTCACTTTGTCAAGTCCTTTGAATGTTTCTGTTTTCTGACTTGCCTTGTGAAGTTATTGACCATCCACTGATGAATAAGTTTATCATCAGCGGATGCAAAACTCGTGCTGATCTTAAGGTTTATAAAATATCTCAAGTATTTACAGTTGCACAAATTATTACATAATCATCATCATCATCATTTATCTCTAACATAAATCCAGCCTTCAACTCCACCTTATTACCACACACTAATCAGCCCCTTGATCAACCAACCTCATGCCAATATGATACAAGAAGAACAAACCAGAACGTACACTATGCAAGAAACCAGAAAATAAGAAAGAATCACATGTTCTTGATTTCCCACTCCCAATGCCAAACCTTGCTCTGAATACCAATATGATGTAGGGTGGTTAGCCTACAACCTCAGCTAATTTAAATCAACTTGTTGATATGCACACAAGAAGTCAATTTAAGGATCTTGAATGAATCTCACGGCCAAGGCTACTCGTCTCATACAAATAGGGTTTTATTTATATCTCATAAACAAGTAAGAAAACGTGTAAGACACTTTTCTGAAAAAATAATTCTTAGTTCATTAAATCTAAATAAATGAAATACAATTCTATTTATAATAACTCCTAAGGACTCAAACTCCAAATCCTAATCTGATTATGTAATCTTATTCCTAATCTGATTATCTAAACTAATAAACATAAACTTAGTCCAAATAAATAATAAATTAAGCCAAATGAATTTATAACTCATTCAATTGGGTTTACTGGCAATTCAGGCCTAAATAAAATAAAACTATAATAACACATCAAGAACATAACAAGAAAACAAAGTAAAGTCCAGGAATTCAGCCTACACGCCAAGAATGCTCTTTTCCTTCAAGTTTGGACTTCATGCAACCCATTGGACTCCAAAAGCATTAATTCTTTGATCTGCTCTTCAAGCCTCACACAATTCATATTAAGCCAAGTCCAAGTTTCTATTCCTTTTTCATAATGCTCCAAACACAAGCACAAGACCCTAAATTATTCAAGACTCCAACATGCTGCATTTGACGAGCCTACTTTGAAATTCTTAGTCTTGGACCTCCAAGCCTTAGCCCACCATCATCAATCTCTCCATCTCCATCTGATCCATGCACAATTTTCAATGAAGAAAAATCTGGTTCATTACAGTTCATGTCCACATCAACGTCTGTATCAAATATACAAAGAGATAAATATTGAGAGATACAGAGTAACAAGTTTGTAGAACTTGAGATGCTAGGATTTATATTCTAGAGTAGAAGTTGTTCTTCATGAATAGAATTTAGAAGCTGATAATTGTTGTATTATTAGATAACTGTGTAATTTTTGTTAAGATTAATAAAGGTTGCAGAAGATTGATATACATTGTATTCTTGAGATTTTTTATTACTCCTTAAGTTTATCTATTACTTTTAAAGAATAGAAAAAAGTTGCAGTATTTGTTGATTTGTATTCAATCCCCTTCTACAAATCCTTGAACCATCTATCGAGGGACAAACACTAATTCATACAAATTTGATATTAAACGATAATTAAATATACATTATATTAATTTAAAATACATAAAAGATTAAATTATAATTATTAATTAAATATCTAATTTAAATATAACTCGTGCCTTACACGAGTTGCAAGCTAGTATAATAACAGAGGAATTCATCCACGAAAGTACATAGAAAAAGAGTTCAGGGAGTGCACCTGTTTATAATTTTATACTCTTTCCGTCTCAAAATTAAAAATATATTTCTGTTGACACAAAATAATTCAAAGTTCAAGTAAAATTTTTTACATTTAATAATTTTGAAGTAAAATATCATAAAATATATAAAAAGTACTCTTAAATATAAATTTTTATATTTTGATATTTTCGTAATTTGATATCATAAATAAAACTATAATATTTGAAATAGTAGTACATTAAATGAAAAATGTGTCTTTAATTTTGTAATAGCTAGAGAGAGTTGTACACAAGAAAAAATGTATGGGAAACAATATACTCCCTCCGTCCCATGTCATTCACAACACTTTACTTTTCACAATTTTTAAGAAAATAGTTAAATTTTAATTAAAACGTCTATATTGTCCTTGTAAATGAGTGGTGAAAAATAGATTAATTTAAAATGGATAAAAATAATGAAAAAGTAAAAGAGTGAGAATGAAGTGATGTGACATAAAGTCGATGCTAAAATAGTATTTTAGATAAATAAGATAATAAAATTTTTCATAAATGATAATGTTGTAAATGAATGAGATATCTTAAAAAAGAAAATGTTGTAAATGAACCGGATAGAGGGAGGGAGTATAGTATATATTTCCACATGCATTTCTCAACTTGTTACAAGGATATAAAATCTTTTATTTCATATATTAAGTAATAGTACCTAATATCATGTTTTGTAGGTTCGATCGAAAACACATTAAATCTCGAATACCCACAATATTTAGATTGAAATTGCAGAAAGAAGTTTGACCATGGTTGGACGAGGTCGGCACATAACCATCAAGGGCTGAGCCTTGGGTTCCGTGAGTCCCATCCCTCCGGTGGTGTTTTCCATCTCCTTGCCAACATGATCCCATTCAAAACATTGAATCAGTGATCCCAACGCCAAGCTCATTACACGCATTGCTAATCCTTCTCCTGGACATTTTCTCCTACCCGACCCGAATGGCATCCACTTGCACCCCACTTTAACCCCATCAAGTCCTAAAAACCTCTCGGGCCTAAATATTTCCGGATCCTCCCAATTATTCGGGTCATTTTGTATGGCCCTCACGTTCACCAGTAGACTAGTCTCGCGGGGTACATGAAAACCACCTACACTGCATTCTGCAGATGACTCGTGGGGCACGAGAAATGGGACTACTGGGTGCATCCGCATTGTCTCCTTAATAATGCATTCCAAATATGGAAGCTCGGCCACATCAACTTCGTTGATTAGACGATTTTGCCCGACCCGATTGTCGATTTCCTTTCGGGCTGTTTTTAGTACTTCTGGACTATTAAGCAGCAGTGTCATCACCCACTCCATTGTATCGACTGAAGTACTCACTCCTGCTTGTAGCAGTGCCTACGTACAAACTTGAAAAGTTACCATTGTTTCGGTTTAAATTTTAGAGATTTTAGATTATTTATTGATAATTAAAATGAGTCGAGATTGCGAAACTAAAAATAATGCTGCTAATATTGATGTTTAATATCGATATGTTAGTATCAACAACAATAGTTGATCAATTAATTTGACCGATATATGCTATATTTATTTCGGCTTAAATTTTTTAAAATTTTAAATTTTAGTAATATAAACTACTATAATTTAGAATACCTAAAATTTATCCTAAAACAAAAATGTGTCTATTTAATAGCACATGGACGTTCCTTACCAGCATGAGGCTTTTAATAACGTCATCGCTATAATATTCCGGTTCTTTTGCCTGCAGTGACAATAAAATCTCAATCACAGATTTTTCGCCCAATCCTATAGATCCATTCGATCCTGCTATTCGAAGTTCATATATCCACTTTTGGGTGAGATCATCTTTCTTCTTCTGCACGTCAACGAACCTCTTCTCAATCAAATTAAACACCAACCAATGTAAAATTGGCGTAAATTTTCCGAGACTTGATGATCCAGCCAACTTCGATGTATCAGACACCATCTGCTGAAACCTTTTTGCCTCATCTGACTCTGATGCATGCTTACCATAATATCTCTTTCCGCCAATCATTCGGGTCAATAAATTGATCATAAATTCAAAAAACGCCAACTTCATGGCCAGTGGCTGATCCATATTTTCCACAGAATTTTGAAATAACTGACGGAGCAGTGTCTGTACTTCCTCAGCGCGAACCTGAGACAGTCTCTGTGACCTGTGGACTGACAATAATTCAATGGAAGCTATACGTCGAAGATTTCGCCAGTGATCACCATAAGGCCCCCAGACGATGCTAGTGTGGTTGTAGCCAAAGTGTTTTCCCAGGAGAATATCGGGGCGATTTGCAAAGACGATATCATTATTTTTTGTTAAACATTCCTCAGCAGCTGATGCGGATGACACGACGAGCACGCGTCGAGAGCCTAACAAAAGGGAGAATATTGGTCCATAGTGGTGGGAAAGTTTTGATAAAGTAGTTTGGAGATCTTTTCTCATCAAGTAATAGTGGCCTATTAAAGGTAGACCCAAAAAAGGGGTTGGTGGGTAATTTTTTAGCTTGTGAAGAGTATGCTGTATGAATACATAAAGAGCTACAACTACTGGAAGGTAATACCAGAGGGTGTGTAACATATCCATGGGGGATTATACAGAGTACAGTCAGAGTTTGTGTATACGAATGCAAACTGTAAATTGGGCATGGTTTATTTTATATAGCATGTAACTATATATACCGGACCATGAACCTATTAAAATATTGATATAATTAAAACAGCTTAGGTTCAATCGAACCAGATGATATACCTCATTTGTCTGACTAGGAGCCATTTGTTGTCAATTGACCCACACTTGTGAATTGTGATCTACCTCACGGTTTCATGATAATTATGCTTAAGTGCGAACGACATGCGTTTATTTAATTAATTTCGAATTTCTTTTATCCGCAATTTTTTTCTAGTACTAACTCAATTACTCAAAAATTACTTATGAGGTTTCATATTTTGACATTTAAGGCTCTAAGTCATAAGAGAGTGTTTTTACACTTAGGTAACTCACAACTTCTCAATTTTGAAACTTAGGAATGTAAATTATATTGTTAAAATCACTCCAAACAAAAGAGTTTAATTGTCAGATTAGTCGAGATAACTTAAATGATAATAATATATCATTTAAAAATTTTAACCCAACATATAATTTTGACCACAAGTGTCACGTATGCATAGACGAATTTTTTGTTAGTTTTTCATCATCGTGATTGCTTTTCATTTTCATCATCCAATGTTAGAAATACATTGACGTTTTTCTTTTCTTTTGTGTTTAATTTTTTTTTTTTAGAGTTTTTAATTTTTGTGTGGAGTGTTGTTTTTGTTGTTTGTTGCTCATGAGATTCAATCTATTATCAATGTTGGAGTCTCTTTCATGTCTTTATGAATAACAGCAAACATATGATTTGAGTAGTATGTTAAGTTGTTGGGTTGATGGTTAACTTTCAAAAGTGTGGTGTCATCATTAATAACTCAGTGCAATGGGGTATTAGGATAGTATGTACTTGGTGCATCCGCAGTATCTAGTGGAATATTCGTTTTAAAGTCATAAAATAAATAGAACATACATGAGAGAATAATCAAATAAAAAAGAGAGAATTACGGAGAAAACTAATGGTGCGAGTTAATTCAAATGAAAAAGACACGTTCCTCAATTTTTGGGTTGGAGGATCAAAGTTCATCCTCTCTGAAAAATTAATATATAATATATTTGTCGATCAAAAACATTTCATCAAGTATAATTTGTGAAAAGCATAGAAAAATTTTGGTTTATACTAATTAATTATATATTTAGATTTTTTATGATCCTCTGTCATCTAGTACCCATCTTGCTCTGTTTAAAGTGTTGAACATTATCTAACTCCAACTAAATTTAATTAAACTTGGTGGTTTAGGAACATTGTAATACCCAGATTTGTATAATTATTATTATAACATTAAGAGTATTAATAAATAAATTTTAGTCAAAATTTATTTACAAACATGACACTAGTACAAAACTGATTATTTGCGTCGGTTAAATTACCTATTTTGCGTTGATTAACAAGAGACGCATATGACGGAAACGTAAAAACTTGATTATTTTGCGTCGGTTAAAAAGATGACGCAAAACATTATCATTTGCGTCATACCTTTATAACAACCGACGCAAATGCATTTATCATTTGCGACACACCTTTAAGACAACCGACACAAATAATAATGGTCATTTGCGACATACCTTAAAGACAACTGACGAAAATAATTTAATCTATTTGAGTCAAACATTTAAAACAACCGACGCAAATGATAATGATAATTATTTTTAAAAAAAATTCATTTTAAAATACCATATACAACCTGTACATTAAAAAACTAATTCTAATGCCACAACAAGCCAAAAATATAAAATTGAACTATTTCATTTGGAAAACAAGAATATATACAAATCAAAATTTACAACCCGTTCAAAGGTCATGTGATATCCATTCCTAAAATTACATTACAAAGTATACACAACAATCATACAGCAAAGTGTGCACAATCATACAACAAAGTGTGCGGCACACTTTTGCTGTATGATTGTGTCGCACACTTTCCTGTATTTTTCAGTATTTCCTAAAATTACATTACAAACCTGTTCAAAGGTCATATACAATTATTCATAAAAAATTTTGCCCACAAGTCTTGAATTTCATCAATATCAAATTGAGAATATGACTTTTTTCCACTCAAACCCTGTAGAATATTATAAAAAAGAAAGAATTAAGCATATAATTAAAACCAATATACAAGGTAAATTTGTTATTAGATTGAAATAGTTAATTACATGAATATAATTAAGCATATAATTAAAAGCAATATACCTTGGTCCATTTAGTCTCGGGAGCCCGGTGATGTAACTTGACAATATCATACATGTACCTCATCACATAGTAGCCGCACTCGCTACCTCCTTTTTGTTGAGGACACTATATAAATAGTTAAGTTGATTAAAAATTTTCTCAAATTATATTATACAAACCAACAAACTCAGCTTTGATTGGATAATTTAGCAACTATTTTATACTTTAACCTCATCCGTATACCAATGCAACTTTTTTTTTTCTTCTTGCCACCTTGAGCAAAATATGCTCTAAATGCCCTACAAAATTATATATATATATATATATATATATATATATATATATATGAATAAAAAAATATGTTAAAAGAGTTTTACACGTTTAAGTTATATTAATAAGTTAGAAATTAATATATAATTTACTTACACTGCCATTACTGCCTTCATTTGCATATTCCTTTGCTGACAAGATATAAGAAGCAACATCCAATGCTCCTTACATTTTTACAAATTAAATAACAATGTTAAATTATATCAATGAACAAACTAGCTAGAATAAATTAAGCCCAATATTTTTATGTTCTTATTGTTCGAAGTACGGCGCTAAGATGAATATATTCGAGTGACAATCTAGCAAAATATTTGTAATGTATCAAGTTGTGGCATCTAGATTATTTATTGCATTTGCTAGTTGATGCGGACACATGAATCCAAAGGAATCTACATCAGATCCCTTACATATCTCCTTCACATACCTTAAATGTAATATTACTCATTAGTTAGTTTATAAAATAAACTTGTATCAAAATAAAAGATAAATGAGAATGTATGAAAATTATAGTCTCACCTCATGAAAATTTGTAAGACACTTACATTCAACCATTCCATTCTAAAAAATTGGAATACATCATCACTCGAGACATATATCGATTGTTCTACTTCCTTCGGAGTATCGACGCAAATGTCATAATCTAAAGGGACTTCAATCAAGTCTTCCGCGGAAGGCATCGCCATAATAAGACTATGTAAACATTGACATTTTTCATTCAATTTGAGATCTAGAGTAGCTCACCCTTTGCTATGAACTTGTTTTTTTTTGCCGGGGGGGGGGGGGGGGGGGGGGGGGGGGGGGGGGGGGTTTTCCCTTTTTTTGTAAGATGGGATCCTAATTAGGTATAAAATTAAACAATAACATTTAAATGAATTAACAACAATCATTTATAATTAATAATGTTAATTTGAAATTTGTTACCTGCCCCAACATTACAAGTTGTTTATGCTACTGAACAAAGCTAACAGCTACGTCACCTACTCTTTTATGTTCATTAGTAGGCACAGGAAGGGGAGCGAGTTGAAATTCAGAAAAAACATCATTAATGGATACTCTCACATTATGTAACTCCATTTGTTGACCATGAACAACATCACCATTAGAATTCGGTGGAAAAACAGTCCTTCTAGCCACAATCACTCTGCCAGTCTTAGAAAGGATCACACATAGACGCGTCATTCTCACTTACGTCCATGTCAAACCACATATCTAGAACTCCACTAATTTTTTTTGTAGCATTCAAACAACTACCAAAGTTGAAGAAACCTCATTCCCTTTCATATTAAAAACAAAATCAAGTAAGATACATAGATTGGTACTAGGCTCAAGCTTCTCTACTATGTGACTTTGAAACACCACTGCTAGATTATTCAACTAATCTACCAGTAAAAGGAGATTCCAACCATGCTTCAAAACTGGTACAATTGTCTTTAACAAGTCTCGCACCACTCACGTCTGATCTCCTTTGCATTCTTTCGTTCTGTCATTCTAATTTTGTGGTGCTCCACAATTACCGCGATCATATAAAATTTAATGTTGCTACACTCTAGACCATTGTCCAAAATTAGTCTATCTCTGATATCACAACCATAAACCTCTAATGGTACAAAGATTGACATAGAAGTCAAATCCATATCACATGGCATTGTGTCAATTGTGATTGTGGTAGCTTCCAATATGTACAACTTGTCAATCTCCTGACCCTTAAACTAACCAAGTCCAATTTACACACCTTCATCACTCCGCTTTTAGCCAAAATTCATTACGCATCCAACATACCCACTGATATAGGACTTCTTCGAGGAATATGTCTAATCCAAGATAACACCCTCACAATACCATCACACATCTTCAACAGCAGTAAAGCAATATAAGAGATACGTACCTTTCAATATACATAACGTGCAAGAACATCCATTCAGCACTTCCTGCAATATATTAACTGGCAGGCTCAACCGTAAAACCTTTAATCCATCTTCTTCCGACTTTTTCTAGAAAATTGCATCTTTTACGAACCGTCGATCCTCTCGATTTCATCCTTTATCGATGAACCGCTTGAAGTCATATCACTCAATTTCGTAACTCAAACTCAGATACCCATTTTTTACAAAATAGACCTAATGATATCACAGCAAAAACAAAACTAACAAGCACACAACCAACAAAATAAATAACATATCACATAATAACACCAAGATTAAAGTGAAAAACCTAAAATTTGGAAAAAACTCGGGCACAAGAATAAAAATCACTATAAAATCCAAAAAACAATTACAAGATTAGACCGTAAAGCTCACTCATTTCACACACAAGAGAAATCATACAATCTCAACAATTCTATGAGATACTCTCAATCTCTCTAATTTATCATGGAGATCTTAGGTACCCCTCACAATTAGACACCATCCGACATCAAGGTATTTTTAGGCACAAAAAACATACAATCCAACATAGGACAAAACAACACACTAGAAGAAAACTGATCAACTCTTAGTAAGAAAAACAGTTATATCTAAACCCAAGAATTTGAGACGTAATTCCTAGGAAACATCAGTTCCTATCATTTCTACCTAGTTTACACAAAGTATTATACTCTTTCCATCTTATCGATTAGGCCTCTTTGTTAACCAGTCGATTAGGCCTCTTTGTTAACTAGTTTCTTGAGTAGTTTCTTGCGATGAAACTAATAAGAGCAATAGGGTGGTGGTTCCCCCTCTTGATTTTTTTAAATTTTTTATTATCACCCCTTAAATTTATAATATTTTCATATGTATTTTATATTATTTTTTTATATTTCACCCTTTTCAATTATATTTTCTTTCTCTTGCCCCTGTTAATATATCATCATGGTTGCAGCTTTGTTAATTTCTATCTTAAAAGAGGCATAATTGGTAGGAGAGAGTATATACTCCATAGTACATAATTGTATTTTCTAGAGACGTAGTTATAAAATAATTATCAAAATCACGATGCTATCGCTTGGGGGAAAAAAAACACAAGCCAAATCAATTCACACAAGATCACAAGTCAATATCAAGGTAAAAGTATTAATTGTTATCACTGATGTTTACTTGAAATACCATAAATGTTATCATTAATTGTTATCATTATATCTTGCATTTAGGTTTTCAACTAATGCATTACTTCGTGATTATAAAAATTATTCTATTAATTGTTTATTGTTACTAACCATATTTCTAACGGTTTCTTCTTTTGTTCTTGTGCAAAAACCCCTACTTTATCATTCATGCATTTATACGTAATACGTACATCATCATGCATATACATTTTACATGTAAGGCCATTTATAAATTTAAAATAAATATATACATAAATAATCATAGCATTTAAATTCTTATCATGCAACATACTTTTGCATATCACAGGTTCATAAAATCAAAGTAGCATAAAATTGTAAATACTTTGATAGATTTCCAATTGTTTCAGTATATTTTCATTTACAATCGTTTTAGTGTATGTAAATATATTTATATATGTTTTATATGTATATAACGTTTATTTATGCTTTAGTTGTAATACTTTTTGTGTATTTTTTCTAAATATTTTAAGAAAATCAATATAAGTTTAACATGCTATAATTCTATTGATCTTTTCCACTTTATAATTTGAAGTAAAAGTAAGAATTGTTTAATATCGATGGAATAAATTTAAATTGACAGAATCAAAAGTCTGACTAAACAGAATCAACTAGGTCCTTAAAACTATACTTGTAAATTACCATCTAATCTCATTTGCAACCTTTGAATTTTCACAATTATTAAAGAAAAATTGAAGTTTTGATTGAAATGTCCATATTATTCTTTCGAAGAATGAATCAAATTTTAAATGGATAAAATTAATGAAAAAGTCAAATAGTTAAAGTAATGTGATATAATATAAAGCACATGTTAGAAGAGTAATTTGAATAAATTAAATGATGAACTTTCTAGAAATAGTAATGGTGTAAATGAATGAAATATCTAAAAAAAAAAGTGTTGCAAATGGACTGGGACGAAGGGAATAATAGATAAAGTATTCTCCTCCTTTTATTTTACAAAAAGATCTATATTTTATTTTGTATGTACTAGGTAATTGTGAAGTTTTAAAATTTAAACCGTAGAAAGAGTTTAACAAAGTTCTTATGTAATACATAGTTTGTTTTGTTGGATTTTGATGTAATTTACAATATTAATTATTTTATAATTGAAATTAATTAAATTCACATTAAATTTGAAATCATAAAAATTCACAAAACTTTAATCGAAAGAAATATTATATATCAATTGCTGAATTAACTAATTTAAATAGTAAGAAGTTAAAATAATATTATTTTATTATATTATACCATAAATTAGAAAATTAAGTGTAAATGAGATACATAAATTTTTTGTAAGAATTATAATTAATTTATCTTTATTCTGTAAAATGGAGAAAGGTATAAAAAACTGGTGGAAATGATGTCAAGACAAGGTAATCCTTTGAAAGCTAAATATGATCATAATTAGCGTTTTAATTGAACCGAGATATTCGTGAATAAGTTCGTATTCAGTTTGTTTAAAATCTATTTATCTCGATTCAAACAAATAAAGGATCTAATATATCTCAAATAGACAAATATATCTGAGATACTATTGGAACCAAACCGATCAGTTTTTCAATTGTTTAGCTTAAAATCAACTCGTTTAGACTCAAAATTTATTTATAGAGTACTACCTACTAATTATAGACTACTAAGCATTTCTAGCAATGATATAAAAATTATTATCTAAATTTCATGTAAACAACTGCAGACCATAAACAAGCTAGGCTAGAAGACTCCCATCCCACCACAGTAAACTAGTTATCTACGCTTAATAATTAATATACTCTTATTAGTTATCCCATCATTTTAGTTTTCGAAATATACTCTTCTTTAATTTTTAATTATTTATTTACAACAAATTTGACTATTTTAATCATAATTTACTTGAACAATAAAAATGGTGTTCGAGCTAATTAATTTTGTTTGGGATAGAACTGTCAGGATTGGATTCATTAAGCTGGTGAACATATTAATTTGGATTCGACTCCTTTATAAATGATTCGATCTTAAATAGAGAATTTTGTCGAACATATTTATTTATCAAATTCGATTCGAATTGATTAGAATTCACTCCTTCTTCAATATTAGTTTCATGAAATATCAGAGAGAAAGTGAGATCTAACCGAACGAAGTAATGTCAGTGCGTGTGTGCGAGGAGTAAGAGCTAATAGCTTATCCCCCAAGTTGAAGAGGGTTAGATTTTTTTGATGAGTAGGATTTAATTCTCAGCAGGAGGATCTTTCTTTGAGTACTCTCCCCGAGGGAGAGCTAGAGAGGAATAACGTTTCGATTTGAATACACTCCCCGATGGAGAGCTAGAGAGGGGTAACGTTTTGAAAAATCAAAATCGGGGTATTTTGACGAGAGAATTTCAAAATTTGAGATTTTAACAAAAAAAATAAATTAAATTTAGCTGGATTGGCGGTTTTTAAAAAAATCATACTTTAATTGTGTGTCATGGTAGATTATATATTTGAAATTAAAAATGTGTATTTTTATGTTTTTATGCAGCGCGCACATACACAAGTACGCGGACACGCGAAAATGGTATAATAAATAAATCGAGGCACTATACAGGGAGTGGCGCCGTCCCTATACAGTGACAAGATACGAGCGAAGTGAGGTACATCTTATTGTATCGGAGTGATTTTAAGACAAGCACTATCACTATCGTAAATATAGCATCAATTCGGATCGACTCGTTTACGCCATATAATTTAACTAGGTATTCAATTTGATTCCGACGTGGCACAACTTGCTCCGTTCAAATTTGTGGTAACACGTGTCACTCGATATACGTTCATGATGAAATAAACTGTGTCCAGATCAGTGCAAAATATGAAGGGAATACATATGTCCCTACCTGCATGTAGGACCCACTTCTCAAGTATAATCATGACACTCAAAACCATGAAGATTCCTCCATAGCCAAGAAAATGCACCGCCATGCCCCAAGTCCGCCCTCTTTCTTTCTCTCTCTCCCGTCATCTCCTGAAAATAGCCTAACAATGACAAAACCCCCCATTCTCATCCTCTTCTTCTTCTTCTTTTAACTCATCATCCATATTACATTGTACTTGCTACTTATCTATAATATATTTATTTTAGTAGAAAATATATGTATATATATATATATATATATATAACCCCAGAAAAAAAAATGGTGATTTGGGAACATAAATAGTCACCCTATTGAAAAGGGTAGTCGATCATATATATCCAAATTCAATTGTCAATTTTGGTAGAAATTAATCTAGAAAAGTTGAAAAAAATATAGAGATAGAGATGGGTAGAGTGAAGTTACAGATAAAGAAGATAGAGAACTCAACAAACAGGCAAGTGACATTCTCAAAAAGAAGGAATGGGCTTATTAAGAAAGCATATGAACTCTCCGTACTCTGTGATGTTGATGTTGCTCTCATCATGTTTTCTCCTTCTGGTAGAGTCAGTTTATTCTCCGGAAGCAGAAGGTATTTTTACTAACAAATTCCTATTTAGATACACAATTAATTAAGGATCCTTGTGAATGGAAAACAAAATTATCGAGACAGTTTCGCTCCTTATGAACTCTGACTCGAACCGAATCGAGATTAATCATTTAGTACAAGACACCGGATGATTTAACAAAAAAATGATCTTGCAATCGTACTTTGGTGTCTAAGAAATTTATAATTATATTACCAAAAAGAGGTTTTTAATGGTAATCCGGTCTGTATATTACAGAAAAATAAAAACAGCGTGAGATCTGGTGTTAATGGATATATTTCATAATCAATTGTTTTTTATCATTACTTTTCTGTGTTAAACTTAGATATTAGACTTTTTAATTTTGAGTTAAACTTATTAGATTTTAAAATTGATGTTAATTTAGATAATTTTATGAATTTGATATAATTACTATAATTTTATAATCTTATAGTACAACAAAAACATTAGATCACAACATGATTTGTAAAGCAAACTTTCATTAACTACATAAACTTTAAAGTTTATTATGTGGTCGATTCAATATATAAATCAAAATGTATTCCTAATTTTAGAATGAAAGATTAATAATTAAAGAAATTTATATTATATAGTATCTGGTGGCTACGAATTAGTTCATGCTCCATATTACGTTCTTATACCCTAATTCTCTAAATTTTCGGACTGAAGTTAATTTTAGTTTTCTTTCGTGGGGGTAGCATTGAGGAAATCATGGAACGCTACGTGAACCTTCCAGAACATGAACGTGGGCGGTAAGAAAATTTTGGAATACTGAATGCTTTAATATTAGTAATTACATAATTAATTTGTATATATGACATTATTTTTCTTAATTTGTGCCTGAACTTAATTGTGGTGATGTTATTAATTTCTCACAATATATTATGGTTCTGTCTTCCTATAAAACAACACCAAATGATCATGAAGATTGCAGAACCAAGAGGTAAAACATTCCTCCTCTTATTACCATTCTTTGCAACGTCGTGTGTGCGCGCGAGCACGTGTTATAAATGATCGATTTGGTTAATTGTGATGATTCTGTGTTCAGTATCTGGAAAGGGCTATTGGCAAGCTGAAAGAAGAAGCTGATCAAAATCAGCCAACCAGGTCCAGATTTATTCTCATTACTTTAATTATTTCGGTGACTTCGTGATTTTTTACAACTTAAATTTTTAGGGTTTCTAATTATGATAACTACAGTTTACCATTTTCTTTTATTCTTTAATGCACTCATTCTTTGGTTAATTTAATTAAATCTCTTTCGGTAACATGAAGCAGCCCAGGGAGTGTAGATTCCCAAGTTGAGGTATTTTTTCTACACACCAATTGTTAAAAAAAAAAATTCCCAATAATCTGCAGTTTTCTAAATATATATTGAGTTGATGATGTTTATAGTTACAGGATGTACAGCAAGAAATGATGAGATATAAGTGCCAATTGGAGGAAATGGAAAAGAAACTCAGGTACCAACTTAATTTATAAAGGGAGGAGAAAAACAAGTTTTAAATGAAAAATAATCTTTTATTTTATGGTGGTTATACATAGGATATTTGAAGGCGATCCTTCTGAAATTACAACATTAGATGAGGCTGAGTACCGTGAACAAATACTTGAAGACACTTTGAAACATATTCGTATGCGAAAGGTGGGTAGCTATTTCTAGAATATTCCATTTAATATATGCTTAATCAAATTGATTTAAATAGAAACTAATTCCATTTTGATTATTATCTTATTTAAAAAACCTATAATTAAATTATATTTTGAAATAAAATTAAATAAATGACCGGTAGATCCTTTATGAAATTTGAACTTCTACCTCTCTACCTTTATTAGATTCAATAACTCATTTTATCACTTTCTTCCTCTTACTCTCCTTACCAAATCTCGTTTGATATTTCAGTTGGCACAATTTTTCCATCTTAATTCATTTTTTTCATTCTTTTTTCACCTTATTGTCGATTTTTATAGTTACTCACCATTTACGATTAACCCGTTTGTTTTGTCTTAAATTTTAAAAATTTTAGATTCTGACAGTGTAATTTACACTGTCAGAATTTAAAATCTCTAAAATTTAAATTGAAACAAACATTACTCACATGCTTATCTGATTATTAACTATTATCCATTGATTGTCAACTGCCATCGGTTAACCACCAAATGAATAAAATTCATGCTTGTTGGCATATTTATTAATTTTTTTCTATATTCTACATTTATTATAGTGAATCAATTTGAATTTTATTTTTAGTTTTAAATATAATATTTGGCTTATTTTACTGAATTTTATGTTAATATTTATTGATGTACTCTTTGTGTTCCTTAATATTATGTTAGTATTACTAACTTTTCAATTGTTAGAATTTGTTGAGTTCGTAAATAATATTTACGGATTGTCTGTTAATATTTTTATATAGTTAGTAACGTAAATTATTTAATAGATAATTAATCTACTTGTTTCCAAAATAACTTCGTATATATTTTTATTTTGTGGAATTTTTTTCATTTGTATTACTAAATTGTCTATTATTAAATATTGCACAAGGGTTAACGTTGAACTATTTTTCTTACAAAACGTTATTTGGATATTTTCTAGTTTAAATATATATTATTTTACTAAATGTTATATTAATATTTCTAGACTATATATGAATAATACTAAATGCTATGTAAAAGTTGTCCTGTTAATATTTCTAGACTATATATGAATATTACTAAATGCTAAGTTGTCACATTAATACTTCTAGATTACACATGAATATAAGTGGTATGTAAATATCATTAAATTATCCTCTATGGTGTGCTGGTGGCGTTAGTGAGGTGGTGGTAGTGGCGTTTGAGATGGTCTATGGAGGTGGTCATGGTGGATGACAGTGGTGGTGGTTGTGGTGATCTGTGTTTTTTTTTTTCATGGTGATAGTTTTAGCATTATTAGTTTTTTTTAGTTGGATTTTGACTAACTGGTTGAATTTAATTAATTAAGATATTTGAAGGATTTAAATAAAATATTTAACTAAAGAATTTGAATTTTGAACGTGATTTTGTTTTGAATTATAACAAAACACATTAATTATATATTTAAGGTTATTATAGATAGTTTAAGCTATAAATTCATTTAGATGCAAGGATATAAACAGGTGATCATTGCAATTCAATTTCACTCAAATAAAATGGCTAGCCTTTAATTAACCCTTTATATTAAAATGTACGGAGTATATAAACCAACAAAAGAAAAAGTGTGCGATCTTGCACCTGCAGATGCATGAGCAACATTACTATTTAACCAAAGTGTGTTTTTGCACCCCAGCTCTGGGGAGGTGGTGAGGCTTAAGCTAAAGTCCATTTTGAAATTTACAAAGTCAATACGTAGAATCTTCGTACTAAAATTTATTGTCAACATATTAGTATTTAAAAACAATAGTTGCACTAATGACTAATGTAGTACAGTACAGTAATTTTTGTCATTTGCACTAAAATTATTTGTGTATGTGTGTGTATATATATATATTTTGTGTGTGTAAATTTACTATTTTAAAATTTTGTAATTTATTTACAAAATTAATATTTCCTCTATCCCGTTTTATTTGCGATACATTTTTTTTTTTGAATATCTAATTCATTTGCAACATTACCCTTTTAAAAAGTTTCATCATCTTATTTATCTTAAAAACCCTTTTAACAACTACTTTATATCACATTGATATATTTTAATAATTTTACTTTCTCACTATTTTTGTCAATTTCAAATTAATTTAAGTCATTCTCCACCACTCATTTGGGAAGACAATATAAACAATTTGATCATAACTTCACTTTTTTCTTAATATATGTGAAAAGTCCAAAATTATAAATGGAATGAGATCGAGGTGGTATGTATCTTCTTCGTATATAAAAAGTTAAATAAAATCTTATCCAAAATCTTTTAAATAGGTGTCTAAATTAACTTTATCACCGTTCCAATATTTAATAAAATAGATCCTGAACGACTTAAAAAAGTCAAACTAAACTAACTTATCACTTATCCAATTAAAATTTAATTTGTAATAAACTACAATTATTATGTAATAAACCAATTTATGTAGAGTTCTAAATACTGAACTTTTTATTATAATGAAATTTTATTAAAATATGTAATAAAATATATAATTATTAGAAATCATGTAAATGGGCTTATTAAGCATACATTCAAATAATTTAAAAAATACTTCTAAAATTTGAAAAGAAAAAACTAACTAAATCAATAAATCAAACATTATTACTATTTACAATAATTAAAAATATACAAATTAGTTTAACTTTTATAATTAGTTTATACAAATACGTAATTATAAAAAATAAAACTCGTGTTTGGCACAGATAACAATACTAGTTTAATTTTTAATACACAAATTATATGATTGGCGGCCAATTGGATGATCATGTATTTCTTATATTGGCTGAAAAAAAAATCCGAAATTTTTTATTCAGCTGATCGAATATTTCTCTTTTATTGAAAGTTAAGGAATCTCAAAAAATTCAAGACAAAAAGAAGGTTTTCCGTGACATATCCATTATATAATATAACCATATTTTAATTTGCATAATTAATGATACATTTTTTTAAGAATAAATAGTGTAAAATACTAATTAGCTATAATTCCCATCAATTTACTAATAACTAATTAAAATCTATTTCAGCAAGCGTTGCAGGAAAATTTTGATCGTCGTGGAACTACACAGTCAACTCCACAGGTTTGTAGAGTTAATTATCTTTGCATCTTTCACGTGTGTTTTTGTATTTATGATATTTTTAAGAAATTTTCTTTCACGTATATATATATATATATGTGTGTGTGTGTGTGTAAAATCTATCCGGACATGGAGATTCAACTGCTACTAGTTTAAAACATGTATACAACATGAGTAACTGATTATTATTTATTTAATTATAATTATTTTGTTTGAATAGATTAATTTAATTAATAATTTATATTATAAGAGACTTAGTTAACATTGATTAATCATGGAAAATTATATTATTATTTGTGATTATCAATTTGATCATAGTGATTTTAATCATATAAATTAGATTAATAATTAGTTTTATAAATAAGTTTTATTATATTGTGATTAATTTGATTGTAATTTGGTTTGCAAACAATTTCACTTCAATCAATCTAATTCGTAAAATATTATTGTTAATATAAATTAGTATAAATAGATTGATTGATGGATAAATAAATATAAATAATATGTAAATGGACGTGCTCTTGATCAGTCTCATTCATGATGAAAGAATAAATAAATAAATTAGTATATACATGATATGCCCAATTCGTATAATTAGATATATTAATATTGATAAATAAAATTAAAGAGTCATGTACAACGTGTTCTCTTTTTGTGAATTAGTAGATTAGTATATGATTGAAGACTAAAAATTTAGTGCTCCCTAATTGGTTACTCCCCCATTCCACAAAAAAAGAGTTATATTTGAATTTTTTTTTGTTATTTTGTTATAAATTAAAAAAATTTCAGTTACAAACATATAAATCTCGTCATAATTTAAAGATTCATAACATATTTTATTAGAAAAATTTATTATTTGTACATTTAATTTTTGATCAAATATACAAAATTAATAATTTTCAACAATCTAAATGTTAGTATTTTTATGGAACGGGTGGAATAATATTTAATTATTTTTGCAGAGAACTTGTCTTATTTTCTTTTTATTTGTTGGTAATAAATTCTAGTGAAATGTTTTATTAAAATGCAAATTGTCCCTCAATTTTATGTATCATTTGTACAATATTTCCTCCAAATAATATTTATACAAAAGTATTCTCTCATTTACCAAAATTTATTGAATATAACCTAATTTAATTTTTTATTCAAAAAAAGGGATAAAAGTCAATAATAATTATAAGATCAATTAACTGTTAGGGCAAAATAATCATTTAAATATATAGCTAAAAAGAAAAACATAACTTTCATACTTATTTAAAATGATTGTTCTGTCCTCAAATTTTTTATACATTTTTAATTGGGAGTGTTATGTTTCCTTTCCTTTTTATTTTTAACTATTTAAGTGGTTGTTCTGCACACACATTTAATAAATCTTATAATAATAATTAAACGTTTTGGATGAAATTGGATTATGTTAGTTTTGATAAGATGAGAACAATTTTGTAAGCGTATTACATAGATGAAAGATTTTACAAATGACCCATAAATTCGAATAATTGTTTTGCATTTTAGTCTGAGATGTTAACTAATACATGCAACACGAACAAATTACATAAACTAAAATACATAATTAATTATGATCTATTAAATTTTAGATATGAGACACTTGGGTTGAATAGTTATAGTTTAATCATCTCAAATTATGTATAAATTTGTGATGCTCTAAAAACTTCACTCCTCCTCAACAATTTTGCTCTGCCGCGAATACTTACACAAATGACCTCGACGGTGGTCAGAGTGGAGTGTCTCTGGCGTAAGAGTGAGTACTATTTTTGGAGGGAAAAGGCTTGAGTAATGGAATCTAGGGGTTTGAGAGTGTGAGTTGTATCTAACATTTTACCACCTTTGATCATACCTTTTACAGACCTCTAGTTTGGATTACTCTCGATCATCTTATGACTCGTGCCCTTTTAAAATAGGACTTTGTCGCTCCTCATGCGTTCGGTGTTGATTAGTTATTCCACGTATGCAGATCGATCCATGTGACTTTCACGTGGGCTTCACGCATTTTTGAGTGTACGTTGCTTGTTTAAACGTTTTGAACTGTTTACTACGTTATGTGTGCGGTTGTCTTTGGTGCAGCCGTAAAGGTATGCGGCAAATCACCTTTGTGTGTATGCGACTGAATGGAACAGAACTCTGACATTTGGGTTGCGGCTCGTCCTGCTTTAGAGCTGCCGCAGCCTGATTACCATCATTTACCCCCCAGTCCTTTACTCTTCTTTAGGAGAGTGGATGAGGAACTGGATATGCAGCAATTGTGACTCTGGATGCGGCAACTTTGGTTGAAAAATTTTAATATATAGAGTCGTTTGCGGAATACATTGCTTTCCGCAGACTTCTATCATTAATGTGCATGTTGTCCGAGAATTGCACTGTCCTTTGAATGACGTGGTGTCAATTACATTACGTTATTATGACGCGTGTGTCAGTAACGGATTACAAATCGTTTGAAATATTTGTTTTCTTAGTAACGGATTACAAACCGTTTGAAATATTTTTTTCTCTTTCCTTCCTTTTATAAATTTTTAAAATTTACCATTTGGGGCATTTTACACTTCTTTCCTTCTCTAAGTAGTTACTTCTCCTTGTGCAAATTTAGGCGACTGTGAGTAAAACGCGGAAGACTATTAACAATTTTCCCAAAGATTTAGTGTCACTTTCGGCATACTTTCTTAACAGCTTTACTCCGCCGCAAGTACCTGCTCCAACGCCTCCGATGGTGGTCAAAGTGGGGCGCTTCTGGCATAAGAGTGAGCAGTTTTTTTGGAGGGAAATACGCTTGAGCAATTGAATTTAGAGTTTTGAGAATGTGAGTTGTGTCTAATCTTTTACCCCCTTTGATCATACCTTTTATAGTCTTTGATCATACCTTTTATAGCCCTCTTTTTTGAATTGTTCTCAATCATCTTGTGATGTGTGTTCCCTTTTGAAATGAGATTTTGGTGCTCCCCACGCATTTCATGCTAGTTCGTTATTCTACATAGATAGATCGATCCCTGTGTGACTTTCACGTGTTTTTGTGTTTACGTGGACTGTTTACACGTTTTGAATCATTTATTGCGTTATGCGTGCGACCGTCTTTGGTGCGTCCTTAAGGGTATGCGATAAATCACCCTTATGTGTAAGCCGCTGAATGGAATGGAACTGTGACATTGGCGCTGCCGCTATTCCTTCTTTAGTGCTGCCATAGCTGATTACCATCGATTTGTGTCTCTAACACTATTTTTTTATAAAAGAATATAAGGTACTAATTTTAGTAGGTACTCAATCCTTTTTAATTGCTGGTTCGGCTACAACTTGTAACCATTGGATTATAATTCAATTTTAATTATTAAATTCTTAAAAAATAAGTGACATTTATTTTGTTTTTTTGGATTATAAGTATAAAAAGCATAATGTTCATCTAAAAACCAACTTTTAGATTAAAAGTTTTCTTTAAAGTTATTGTGGAATAGGACCTAGAAGTTAATCATACATGTGAATTTTAATTAAAGAAATCATAAATTCAAATAGTGATATCGATCCGTTAATGATTTATAACATTATAATTTTTGTCTTTTAGGAATAATATATACGTAGTACAATTTGAGTACTTAACAACGAGATCTTTCGTGATAAATAGATAAATAACTAAATTTACTCAAGATTTTTCAGAAACTTAAAAAGGAAGTATACTCCGTATAGAAAGTTAAGTGTCTGTTTATAGATTTAAATAAATAATTATACTTAAATTTTAATAATTTGAATTATGCATTTTTAAGGAATAGTGGATTTTAAATTATTTCTTTTACAAATATTAATGCAATTAGTGGTACAGTAATATAATTGTTATCATTTTGTATTCTTTCTTTTATTTTTTTTTTATTTTTTTGTTTATCGACAGCTGTCTATACGCATGATTAGCATGGATGAATTTGTTTTAATCGCATATTTGAATAATATGATTTTTATCTTTGTTCAATTTATGTTCATGAATTATTTTTGTTTATTTTGTTATCAATTTTTTTTTATTTTACATGCTTAGTTGTTATTGTTTCTTTGGTTATTATAAAAGAGGTTCATTCATAGTTTGGTACTGAAGGTGCTGTACATTTAGGAATACTGTTTGTCATAATTTAGTTGGATATCTCGTCTATTAGTGTCTTGGAGTTTCATTCATACATTAATATTTGGAAATGGAAAAGACATTATAAATAATCAAGAAATAAATAAATATATATAAAGCCAATTTTTCGTTGTTATTCACTATTATTTGACTCCCCGTTTCCATAAATTGATGGAATTCATAAAATGTCTAAAAAAAATCTTGGAATTTAAAAATTTTAAATTAACTCAACCACCAACTAAATGGGAATACAAAAAGTAGTGTTACTACGTTAATATACAATACATTGATTGACTTGTAAACGCTAATTTGCAAATTATTAATTACTACAGACATTTTGTATTCTAAGGAAAAGCTTCTGTACTTTATGAATACCGTTATCATGCCTATTCTTGACTCGAAAAATAATGAGAAACATTTATAGTATGAAAACAAATTCTATTGAGCAAAACTTTAGGTGCAAGTACCTGCAAAAAGCATTTATAATGATGAAGTATTTTTACCGAAAAAATAAATAAAAATTAAAAGTGGTTAATGGATGGAGCTGTAAATATTTAGGTACAAGTGGCTGCGGAGACGCTGCATCTCAACAGTTTGGTAACAAGAGATCATTCGAACAACAACGTGGTATTAGATTGGTTTCCACAGAGATCAGATCCACAAGTCCAGATCCTCAACTTTCTTGATTCTAATGGCCTTCTTCCCATAAGGTGAGCGCTTGCTTCTGCTCTTCTTGGATTTATTATTATCATTATTATTAGTTTTGCTTTTTTTTGGTTTAACTCGTGTTTTATTTTTATTTTCTACTTAGCTATATATATATTAATGTAACATTTATAAATTGTTTGTGTTGAGAAGAGATCAACGTCATGAACGGGTAGGAAACAATATGATATCGGCTGCAACACCATTAAATATGTCGTGCGGACCAAACATGAGACTGGAAGATCATTTGACAGGCCGGACAAACTGTGGGGGAATGGACGACGAAGAAGATAATCATAATAATGATAACAGCAATAATAATGTGAATGTACACCGTGCTCATCATCGTCAACAACCTCCTCCTCCTCCTCCTCCTGGTTTTGGACACCTTGTTGATGTCAACATTTCCCCATGGGCTGATCACTTCTATTCCACAGGTGCATCTCTCTTATTCTTTCCCTTAATTTGTTCCGTTTTATTCACCTTCATTATTAACTAAATACTATATATACATATATATATATATATATATCATACCTAGTAATTAGTAATACAATGTCGTTTTGATGAAAAAAAAGAAAGAATGGCTATATTGGCTGCATTCCTTGATTGCGTCGTCTTCTTCTTTCCTCTGCGTAAACTGATTGACCATCTCTGACGATTACCATTTGTCCCCTCCTTGCTCACTCCCTTAACTATCCATAGCTTTCAATGACTTTTACCATCCACCTCCGACCCTCCGCCTTGCGCAGCCCCATAACCACCGATGAATGGCACGGTTTCCACTTGGTAGTGGGTATGATTTTAAAACGAGTTATAACTCGTTTCACTTATTCCCTATATATAAATATGTATATATATACACACGCATATGCATATATTAAGCAGTCTATTTTTTTCAAAATAGGGTATAGTACATTGTTCTATATTTTGCTTTGTTTTTGAAAAATTCAACCATAAAGGTAGAAACAACCCTAAAAAAATAAAAGAGAGTGAAATTTTTGACAAATTTTTATGGTGCAACTTAGTTTTTATAATCATGCAAGTTGAACAACTCTCCAAGAGTCGATTTATTATAATTTTGCGTAGTTATAGAACTTATTGTATGCATTATCAAAAATTATAAAAATTTGTGAAATTTCATATTTTTAATTGCTAGTTATCTATAAGGTTGGATTTCTTAGAAATATCCCAAAGTTTAACAAAATATATACTACAATCTGTTTTGAAAAAAAAATAAGTCGCTTGTATGTATGTATGTATGGAAAATCGGTATTAACACGGCAAAAAAATTAGAAAAAATATGGCAACAAATTTTATTTCGACAAGTGCACTTTTCACAAGTTTCTTTTATTTTGACAAGTGCAACCTTATGGTGGCAAGTGCAAAGTATTTTCCTTTTATATTTTACGCATATTTAGCTATAAAAAAAAACCCTATGGTTGTCACTCAATACTTTATCGCTAAAAAAATTCACTAAATATTAAACTACTCTAAATAATAACTTGTTTTAATTTGACAATAGTAATTTTTAATTTAACTTTTACATAAATTAACAATAATTTTATTATGATTTCAAACTCAACACCATGTGGCTCAAGATTTCTAAACGCTGTTTTAAGAAAAAAGTGCATGAATTCCATTTTTATTTTAACCAAAATAATAATAAAAGTGAAATATTATCCTTCTAAATGTATTGAAAAGTTGAAAGAGAGATAAATTAATATCAAATGTAATGATATATAATATGAAAAATTAAGTCATTACTGTTTCACTGAAATCTACAAATAATGCATAAAAATGAACATATTTTATTTTCACTAAAACGACACATGTAAAGACTAGCATTCTAACAAACTAATTATTGACTACTTTTGTTTAAAGTGAAAAAATTCGGGTTTCAAAGTTTATTTAAACTTTTTTGGTCGATGGATATTTGAGTTAGACAATTACTTTCTATGTAATTAAAAAAAAAAAAGTGGAGGAAGAGGACGTTAAAAGAGAAGCTACGAAAGAGTATCCTATTATAATTTTATTTGGTATATTTTGTTGAGTAAATCAAGTTTGCGTTTAATGAATTAGCAGGAAATGGCACACTTCCGTCCCCACAGCCTAGAGAACGAGCACTCCTTGAACTTTTCTTGTCACAGTTCACGCCGTGATTTAAATGCAAAACCATTTGTCAGATATATATACCTATGTACCGGAGGATGAATAGACAATATTTTGTTATTTCCAGAATTTGTGGAGACTTCTTAATTAAGAAACTCATGAGGATTTGATTTTTGAATTTGTGACTCTACTTGAGTTTCGTAGCTATAAATGTGGTTGCTCGTCATTGTATTCTTTTACTACTCGTCAGTTATTACTTATTTGGTCAGCTTATGTATGATGTCCTTGTTATGTAATTACTTAATCAATGAAAATTGGTCATACAGGTACACATTGAACAACATTATACAGAGTATTTATTATTATGAACCGTCATAAATAGTATCATGTTGTTAATTCAACTTATCAAGAGTTGTTCCTTTTAAATTAGAGTTAAATTTTATTTTTCTTAAATGACACAACATATTATAGTTAAAATGGGTGTGATATTAAATGTGTTTATGTAAATATGTTTGTACACTTCTCTCTTTTCTTTTTTTTTTCTTTTTTTAAATTTAATCCCCGAAAGAACAGAGAAAAATCTAGTTAATAGAAACAACCGAATTACATATATGATAGAGTTGAGGTAGTAACTCCTCTGTTCAAGAATAAAATCCAACAAAATTTAATGTCATTTTGGCTAGAGAGTGAGCTAATTTATTAGTCTCGCGATTGATATGGGAGAAAAAGACACTATGCGGAAGATGTGCCAACATAAAACATTCATCGATCATCGTTCCTAAATTGGAGAGATCACCTGTTCCTGACATGAGGTAAGAATAAACAGTAACTGAATCGATCAGTCTCCGCAATGACATTGGTGAAGCCAAGATCAATTACAGACTTCAAACCCATTAAGGTTGCATAACATTCAGCAATTGCAGGATCCAGGAGCCCATCCTTTGAATCAAAACAGCAACCAAGGACGTCATCATCAACATCTCTTATGGCCACTCCAAAACTAGACTTCCCACGTTGGAAATTAAGGCCAGCATCAGTATTTACTTTAACGTAACCACTTGGGGGTTTTTGCCACTTCCTGACAGGAGTATTGATTGGAGGTGTAATAACTTTAGACTGCACCATTACATGTTTATGCTCCGAAATGAGTTGCTTTGCTGAATTAATGATAAAGTTGGAGGTTGTACGTTGATGGTCAAACAAAGTTTTATTCCTGCTCATCCATAAATTGTAACAAGCGACTACAAAAAGGCAAACTTGATCACCATTCAAGCTACCACTGAGTTTAGACCACCAAGACAAAAACTTGTAATCGTCCAAATATGTATCATCAAATTGGCAAAGCATTGAGTTGGGGAAACATACTAGCCAACATTCCTGTGCCAAATAACACAAGATAAGCAAGTGAACCACAGTGTCTCCCATGCCACCACAAACGCAACAATTTGGAGATGTCTCAATACTCTTAGATCTGAGATTACCGTTAGTGGGTAGAAAATTATTGCAGGCGCGCCATATAAGAGTTTTAATCTTAGGTAGAACATCAATGTTCCAAATCATATCCCAGGCTTTGGTGTTTTGTAATCCCTCCTCAAGGCGTCCCAAATTTTCTATTGTTGCCCAATAGGCGGATTTAACTGAGAAATCTCCATTTTTGATAAAGTGCCAAATAAGTTTATCTCATGGACTTGAACTGCAAATAGGAATGTTGAGAGTTGAACTTATTTCCACTGGGCTAAAAGTTGTTGCTAGTAAATCGCTATTCCAGCTGAAATTTTGTTTATTTATGTAGTAGGAAACTAGCCTTAAAGGATCATTTGAATAAGAAACTCGAAAGTGCTTGTCTATAGGGAGCCAAGGATCCATACTAGAGTGAATAGAGTCTCCATTTCCAACTCGCCATCGAAATCCCAATTCAAGCACTGGCCGACTTTGAAAAATGCTCCGCCACATAAAAGAGGGATTTCTGCCAAGATTAGCCTCTAAGAAAGTTTTTCCTGGGAAATACTTTGCTTGCAGAACTTTAGTACACAATGCATTAGGCCTCGTTAGTAACCTTCATCCCTGTTTAGCAAGAAGTGCATCAATAAATACTCCAATGTCCCTGAATCCTAGTCCCCCAATATTTTTTGGCAAACAAATTAAGCCTTGTCCAGCTAGCCCAATGAATTTCCTACCCCAATCCTTCTTATTGCCACACCAAAACCGACATAAAAGACTATTAATGTCATCACAGATGCTTTGCGGCAACTTCAGACAAGTCATAACATGTGGGAATAGTCAGTGCAACAGATTTAATAAGCACTTCGTTGCCTACAAAAGAAAAATGTTTGCCATTACAACCTTGGATGGATTTCCATATTTTCTGTTTTACTCCATCAAATAATCTCCGCTGGTTTCGTCCCACTAAACTTGGAAACCCCAGGTAACGTCCAAGGTCTGCCACTTCTTTAAATATTAAGCAAAGATGAAATTTCTATACGACTGGAATGTAATGTATTGGAGCTAAAAAATAAAGCTGATTTATCAAAGTTCACAAGTAGTGTAGATGCAGCGCCATAGTTTTCTATGACATTCTGAAGACAACGAACATCGTGAATAGTTGCCTTTCAGGACAAAATTAGGCCATCATCTGCAAAAAATAAGTGTGAAATTCTTGGAGCTCCTTTCACCTCACCTACCCCGTCAAATTTTCCATGACAAACAGCCTGATTGAGTAGATGGGAAAACCCTTCGACACAAATGATGAAGAGGTACGGGGAGAGAGGATCACCCTGTCGCACCCCTCTCGTAGGATAGAATACATCTAGTGGACTTTCGTTGAAAAGAATGGATTAAGAAACCGAGCTTACAAAGTGGCAAATTAAGGAGATAATTGAGGCAGGGAACTTCATTGCATTCAGAACCGCCTCAAGAAATTTATGTTCAATGCGATCAAAAGCTTTGTTCATGTCAAATTTAAGCCCAAAAAGCCCGAGCTTTCCTTTACGACGATTTTTCATATGATGCAAGGTCTCAAAAGCAACGAGGGAATTATCGCTAATTAGTCTCTTTTGAACAAAGGCAACTGAGATCCAGAAATTACTTGTAGCGGTACAACTCTAGGGCGGTTCACAAGAACTTTAGAGCATAATTTGTAGAACACTGTACAAAGACTGATTGGTCTATATTGCGATACCTTACTCGGTTTGGAGACCTTGGGAATTAGAACTATATAAGTCTTGTTGTGTCCAAAAGTGACACTTTACAACTAAGTACAGCTAAACACCAAACGAGTGACATCTTCGCCTAAGATGTGCCAATATTTTTGGAAAAATAAGGCAGGGAGGCCATCAGCTCCAGGAGATTTAGTAGGATTCATCTGTTTTAATGCTTATGTTACCTCCTCTGGTCTGATGCTTCTGTCTAAATATTGAATGGAATGTGATGATAAAGTTGCCTCCCAATTTGTAAGACAAGATTCAATATTGTAGGAACCAGCTGAAGTAAAGAGATTGGTATAGAAGTCATTCATAATATTTTTTACTTCATGCTCGTCTGATCGCAAGTTTCCATTGCTATATTCAAGAGAGGTAATTTTGTTTTTCATTTTCAGATATGACGCTCAATGGTGGAACCACCTCGTATTACTATCTCCTTCTCTCATCCACGTAACTCTAGACCTTTGACGCCAATAAGTTTCTTCTTTCATCAGAAGGTCATTTAGCTCCTTATGAATGGTAACGTAAGCCTCTTGAGTTTGTCCGTATGGGTTGGATAAAAGTCAATTAAGTTTCTTTTTAGCAACAGAAACTTTCTTCGACAACTCTCCAAATGTTTCAGAGCTCCATTTAGTTAGCAATCACCAACTATTTTTACCTTCCAAAGAAATCTGACACATGAAGAACTGTAGATGGAGGGCCCCATTCTTTAGCAATAATTCTCACATTCAGATTCTGTAGTCCACCACGCTTCAAATCTAAATAGCTTTGCATTGGGGTTGTCCACTGATTGTAGAGACCAACTCGCAATAATTGGCCTTTGATCAGAGGCGGAAGATGTAGCATGAACAATCTTGCTAGAAACAAATAAGTTTATCCATGCAGAATTAGCAAGGAAACGATCTAAGAGAAGCCGCACCAAACCACTAGTTCCCCATCCTCGACCCCATGTAAATTTGTCTCCCTGATAGCCAAGATCTATAAAATCATAGTATTCAATAGGTTGTTGGAAAGCGTCCATTTGTCTCCATGGTTTCGGTACACCATCTTTTTCAGAGGGCAAGAGAATTTCGTTAAAATCCCCTCTTATAAGCCATGGAAGGGACGATTGAAAAGCCAAGATTTGCAAAAGGTCCCATGATGATTGCCTATCATGTGCATTTGGACTGCCATAAAATCCAGTGAAGCGCCATTGAGGACTGTTGACATCATTATTAATAAATATGTCTATGTGTTACTCATTCATACAAAAAAAACTCACCTTAGTCTTGAATGCAGTCTTCCATTCATCACCTTCCCTCATTCTGATTTGGCGATATCCAGTTCGAATATCAACTTTGGAAAACACCTTAGAGCCATGTAATTAATCAAGTAAATCATCCAATCTTTTAACGAGAAACCTGTACTTGATGGTGATATTGTTTACTGCTCTGATGTTGATACACATACGCCGTTTATACACATACACCACGTACCAAATTTGGTACAACACAAAAACTCATGCTTTCCCTAACAGAGCCCCTTTTCATCAATTTTTCAATCTGTCTTTGAATTTCATTAGACTCTTGAGGGTTACACATATAAGCTGCCTTATTAGGTAATGGAGTTCCCGGAATTAGATCAATTTGATGTTCAGTTCCTCGGATAAGTGGTAAACCAAGTTGATAAGTCTTCAGGAAAAACATCTTTGAATTCAGTAAGCACATGTTCTAAGGCTTCAGATGATTTACTAGGTGTTTGCTCAGATTGAAATCCAACAACAATCAAAAGAAAACCCCGTCCCTCTTGTTCTAATTCATACTCAAATTGTTTCTCAGTAACGAGCAGATTCTCCTTGCATGCACTAAGTGGAGATAAAAGTTTCAAAGTTGTCCTTTTGTTCCCCACCTTGGCAATGTAACATTGGTCCTCCCATCAAACTTTACAAATCTATCATACTACCATGGTCTACCCAACAGAATGTGGCACGCATCCATAGCACAGACATCACACAACACTTGATCTATAAATTTGCTAATTTCGAAAGAGATCAGTGTTTGTTTTGTTACCTTAACCTCACCTCTATCACTTAGCAAATACAATTTGTGGGGTCTAGGATGTGCTGTTGTACCAGCTGAGTTTATCAATTGAGGTGGTAGAAACCACATCGGTGCAACTCCATGTGTCTATGATCATGTTGCATAACTTGTCCCTCACCAAAATCCTTGTCATGAAAATCTTGTCCTTTTGATCAGCTTCCAAACGAATTGGTTTTGCTTGCAAAATTCATCTCATAATCAGTTATGAACCATGTGTTTCAGGTTCTTCCTCGGACTCAGCCTTATACTCCTCATCATCTTCTTTGCCCATGCTTTGCTCCCCTTCTTCAGTTGTTTCTAACTCCTTTGAGGCATAGGTTGCTTTAATCTCTTCAATGTTATGCAAGGTCATGACTCTATTGGTAGGACATTCACATTGCATGTGTCCATAACCCTTGCACTTAAAACAAATTCTCTTCTCCTCGGACGACAACGGTGTAGATTTCTTCCCTTTGTCTTTATTAAACTTGTCAAAGTTGGGAGTAAATTTAGTAACAGATTATGCCTTATTCCTTTTCTCAGGCCTACCCCTTTCAAAAGTCTTGTTGTTGGGCCTTAGATAGCTAATCCCCTTAGCTTTTACATGTTTCTCCAAGTGCATGGCCACTTTACAAACTTCTTCAAAAGACCAATAAGGTTGCAGCTCAACCTTCTCTGCAATATTAGAATTAAGACCTGTTAAAAAGTGAGCAATTTTGTGCTTCACTCTCTCTTCTAAGCCACATAGCATTGTTAGTCTTTCAAATTCCATAATGTACTCCTCCACTGAGAATGCTCCCTGTTTAAAACTCTACAATTTGAAGAATATGTCTTGCACAAAGTCAATAGGAAGGAAACGTTTCTTCATTCTGGTCCTCAATGCTTCCCAAGACTCAATCCACTAGAACAAAAATTGCCTTATGTGTCGTCTTATTTGCGTCGGTTCTTTAATAAAACTGTCGCATATAATAGAACGGTGGCATTATGGTAAAATAAAATAAACGGTATTTGCGTCAGTTCTTTTAAAGGACCGACGCAAAAACTATAAAAATACTTAAAAAATAAATTAATAACACATTTGCGTCGCTTGTTTAAAGAACCGACGCAAATAGTGTTGAGTATTTCCGTCGGTTCTTTAAAAAACCGACGCAAATACTCAAACAATAATTAAAAATAATAATAACTAAAAATAATTATTTTTTAATTAAATAATTAAAAAATATTGTTTAAGTATTTGCATCGGTTCTTTAAAAGAACCGACGCAAATACTCAAACAATAATTAAAAAAAATAACTACAAATAATTATTTTTTAATTAAATAATTAAAAAATATTGTTTGAGTATTTGCGTCGGTTCTTTAAAAGAACCGACACAAATACTCAAAAAATAATTAAAAAAAATAAA
>CM025782.1:4745586-4771303 GCA_014636745.2 Centella asiatica
GATTTGATAAGCCTGCTATGAAGGATTCTGAAGACATGAAGAATTTTTCAAGTATAGTCCTGCTTAAAATGGAAATAAGCAAGAACTTAAGTAAGCAATATCCTTTACTTGATCAAAGTCAAGTTGTCAGAAAAGTTCTATATCCCTGCTTAGTCAACTTGTAGGAGACTCTTCTGAAAGGCACTAGAAGACAGAATAACGACTAACTTTTTGAACTAGGCAAGGAATGCTGAAAAAGTACAACTCACTTCAAGAACAGTACACTCCAACGGATCTATTTCAAATTCCCAATGGATAGATTTTCTGGTGAAGTATAAATAGGGGTCATAAATCTCATTTATGACAACTCTCTGACTAATGAAGAAAAGTCTGAACAACCTCTCTGACACATTAAAGACTTCAGCAAGACATCATAAGGCTTGAACAAATGCTATCAATCTGCTAAACTAAGGAGCAATCTATTTAAAGATAGCAAGCAAGATTTTCTCAAATCTGCTTAAAGTCTGTGTGACTAAGTTCGTCTAAGTGACCTATTGTAAATTGGACTAAGTGTCCTCCTGCTGATTGTTCTGTGTGAACAACCTTTAGTGATAACCTTCTCAAGTAAAAGAGAAGAAGAGTGGAGTAGGATTATTCTGAACCATTATAAAAATTCTCATCTCTTTTCCTGTTTATCTTTTATATTGCTTTCCTACTTTATTGTGCTTTGCTTAAGTCCTGCTGAACTCTTTCAGCAAAGACTTACTATCTTTACTACTTCTAGCCATTAACCTTTGCTACAAAATCTAAGGGGTACTTTGCTTAAACAAATTCCGCTGCTAAACTTTTTGAAAACATAAGAAACTCTTTTATAAGCAAGAAGTGTTTTAAATTAGTAAAGTTTTCTAAGCAAGACTTTATTTTTGAAAAACATTATTCAACCCCCCTTCTAGTATTTTTACCCTTTGGGACCTAGCAAGTGGTATCAGAGCTTAACACTCTTTCCTAAGCCCTAAAGCTTGAGAGGATCCTAACTTAAATTGTCAAATGGCTTTAAGAAGTGATTTTGGTGGCAAGCCCCCAATGTGTATCAGAGATAGATTTGCTAATTGAAAATTGAGAACACAGGTGTACATGGATGCAATTGATGAAGAGCTATATGAAGCAATAAAAGTTGGGCCTTACATACTAGAGAAAATAAACCCTGCTAATCCCAACAATCTTATTCTTAAGCAGAGAAAAGAATGGATGGATGAAGAAAAGAAGTTAGTAGGATACAACAAGAAAGCAATAAACATTCTCTTCATGGCTCTTAAAGAAGAAATGTTTAAAAGTGTGTCCAACTACACCTCTGCTAAAGAGGTTTGGGATGCGTTGCTGATTCTCAACGAAGGAATGGTAGAAGTCAAAGAAAATAAGCAATCCCTGCTTATTCAACAGTACGAAATGTTCAGCATGCAGCAGGGGAGAATCTCACTGCTATGTACGAAAGATTTACTGTCCTACTCAACAATTTGCATGCTTTAGGGAAAACCTATGACACAAAGGACATAAATCTCAAATTCATGAGATCTTTACCAAGGTAGTGGGATCCCAAGACCACTGCTATGAAAGAGTTGAGAAACTTACACACTACTGGCCTCCAGCAACTCTACGGAAACTTGCTTACATATGAAATGGAGTTGGCTCAAAGAGAGGCTACATCTGAGCCAAGAAGGAAAGATAGAGGAGTTGCATTGAAGTCTGCTGAGCCTAAGCAACAAGTAGATTCTGACTCAGAGTCTGCTGATAGTGATGAAGATATGGCTATGCTGGCCAGAAAATTCAGAAGGTTCATGAGGAAGGACAGAGAAAACTTCAGAAGAAATACAAGTAGCAGTAAGAGAGATCCATCAAAGGATCTATGCTACAATTGTAAGAAGTCGGGCCACTATGCTGCTGATTGCCGGAGCTCAGCAAGAGAGGAAAAGAAACTCCCTGCTAACGACAAAAGTAAGGGAAAAGAATACTACAAGAAGAAATATCAGCAAAAGAACAATCCTTCAAACTTCAAGAAAGACAAGGGTCTTCATGCTGAAAAGTCATGGAGTGAGAGTGAAAGTGATTCAGAAGACTCCGGACCAGAGACTGCCAACCTTTGCTTAATGGCAAGAGAATCCGAACCCAGCAAGGAAGACGATCTTACTGAGGTATTTGATTTTGACTCTCCTGATATTACTGAAGCTGAGTTGCGCTCTTTGCTCAAAGATGTTGCATCTCAATGGCATAGATATAGAAGATTGCTTCAGCAGAGTCTGATCAACTAAGGAGCAAGAACTCTAAAACCTTGCTTACACTTGAAAATGTGCAAGCTGAGAATTTGGAGTTACTTGCTGCTGATGATGAGAGGACTCTGCTTAGACAGCATCTCAGAGACTCTCAAGAGTCTAAGTTAACCTCCCAAGTTGAGGAATTAACTATTACAATCTCCACATGGAACAAATCTTCTTCAAATGCATGTGTTTTGCTGAAAAGTCAAAGAAGCATGCTAGACAGAAGTGGAATTGGCTCCGGGACTTGCGAAGTCCTTGTTGAAGAGAGTGGAGAAAGTGATGCTGACTCTATCAGCAGAATAATCTATGTGCATTCAGTAGAGTGTGTGCTTCCTACTACAACCAAAGGTAACAGAAATGTTACCTTGCTAAATAATAAATTCCCTGCTGACCGTAACTATGAGCAGAGACGTAGTGCTAAACGGACCAGTGGTGGAAAGTTTAGCAAGAACTACGTTCCTCCTACTCATCATTACAACCATGCGAGGAATTTAGAATTTAGCAAGGGTAAAGTTGGGAACAAACACTGGAAACCACATCAACCCAAGAGAAGAGGTAAGCAGCACATACATCACAACATGATGCATCTGAGATGCTATCATTGCCACAGGATTGGCCACATGGCTTCTCTTTGCCTTGTTGACCCTAACTATACTGGTTGGTCTCATAAACCAAAAATGAGACAAGTGTGGGTCCCCAAGGGTACTAACCTTAATGGACCCAAGTCTTGCTGGGTACCAAAGTGATTGCTTATGTTTTGCAGGTTGTGAGCAAGGAACAAATTTGGTACTTGGACAGTGGATGTTCAAGACATATGACTAGAGATAAAGCCTTGCTCACCAATTTTAAAGAAAAGGATGGACCTCAAGTGATCTTTGGAGATAATAGTGCTGGAAGAACTAAGGGATATGGTTCAGCAGGAAATGGGTTAGTCTGCTTCAACAAGGTTGCCTACGTGGAGGGTCTCAAGCATAACTTGCTTAGCATAAGCCAGTTGTGTGACAAAGGGCATAAGGTCACCTTCCTAGACAATCAATGTCAGGTAAGAGATCTTCAAACAAATTCTCTGAAGCTTTCTGGTTCAAGAAATGGGAATGTTTATGTAGTAGATTTGGCTAAGCTAAGTCCTGCTGAAACAACCTGCTTTCTTGCTAAAGCTTCAACAGATGCTAGTTGGTTATGGCATAAGAGACTTTCACACTTAAACTTTAAAATGATTTCAAAACTCGCTGCTAAAGATATTGTAAAAGATTTGCCTAAATTTTCT
Organism: Centella asiatica; assembly: GCA_014636745.2. Taxonomy (NCBI): domain Eukaryota; kingdom Viridiplantae; phylum Streptophyta; class Magnoliopsida; order Apiales; family Apiaceae; genus Centella; species Centella asiatica. The sequence continues at coordinate 4,749,145 of CM025782.1, forward strand.
TTTGAAAAAGAAAAACCATGTAGAGCTTGTCAATTTGGTAAGCAAACAAAATAATCTTTCTTAAGCAAACCAGAAAAATCAAACTCTATGCCCCTCCAACTACTACATCTTGATTTATTTGGCCCTATATCAAGTAGTCTTGGTGGAATGAAATATGCATTCACTATTGTGGATGATTTCACAAGATTTACATGGGCATTATTTCTTGCTCACAAGAATGATGCATTAGCAGAGTTTGAGAAATTCAGCAGACAAGTGCAAAATAAGAAGGAACTCAGAATCAAGTCAGTAAGAAGTGATAATGGAAGAGAATTCGACTTTGGAGGCTTTACTGATTTCTGTGATGAGCAAGGAATTTCTCATAACTTCTTTGCCCCAAGGACTCCACAGCAAAACGGAATGGTTGAAAGAAAGAATAGAGCCTTGGAAGAAGCTGGAAGAACATTGCTTGCTGATGCTAGACTTCTTGAGTACTTCTGGACAAAAGCAGTGAACACTGCTTGCTATACTCAAAATCGATCACTAATTCATCCAACTCTAAGCAAAACTCCACATGAGCTATGGAAGGGAAGAAAACCAATCATTAAGCTACTTCAGAATATTTGGATGTCCCTGCTATGTTCACAATAACGGTAAGGAGTACTTGACTAAATTTCAAGTAAAATCCGATGAAGGTATTTTCTTAGGGTACTCTACTCACAGCAAAACCTTTCGTATTTTTAATAAGAGGATTCTAACAGTAGAAGAATCTGTTCATGTAGTTTTTGATGAAACTAACCATGAGGAACCAAATGGTTCACTCCCTCTTATAGGTCAGCAGGAACCAAATGAGAATCAACAGGCTGAAGAGACTAAGGAAGACCCTGCTGAAGCACCTTCAAAAAGCACTGCTCCATTGGATAGCACCCCTGCTGAAGTAAAAGATGATGAACCCAACTTGGAGGAACTAAGACAGCAAGACATTCGAACAGATCTACCAAAAAGGATGAAATGGACCAAGTCTCACTCAAAAGACTTGATAATTGGAAATCCTACAAGTTCAGTAAAGACTAAAAGATCTGCTCAAAACGAAAGTAGTTTTCTAAGCTTCCTATCCCAAATGGAACCTAAGAAAATTGAGAATGCTCTTGCTAATGCTGATTGGGTCCTTGCTATGCAAGAAGAGCTAAACCAATTCAGCAGGAACAAAGTTTGGAATCTTGTTCCCATGCCAAGGAATCATGCATTAACTGGCACCAAGTGGGTATTCCGAAATAAGATGGATGAAGATGGAATCATCACAAGGAACAAAGCAAGACTTATGGCTAAGGGGTACTCTCAGGAGGAAGGCATCGACTATGATGAAACCTTTGCTCCAGTAGCAAGGCTTGAAGCAATAAGGATTTTTCTTGCTTACGCTGCTTATCAAGACTTCGAGGTGTTTCAAATGGACGTCAATCGTGCATTTCTGAATAGAGAACTTCAGGAGGAAGTCTACGTGGAACAACCCCCAGGTTTTGCTGATCATGCTAATCCTCACCATGTATATAGGCTTGATAAAGCCTTATATGGTCTTAAGCAAGCTCCACGTGCATGGTATGATACTTTATCTTCCTTTTTAATTGATGAAGGTTTCAGTGAAGGTAAAGTAGATACTACACTTTTCATTAAAAAGCATAAAGATAAAACATTGTTGGTACAAATTTATGTAGATTATATAATCATTGTTTCTGCTGATGAAAAACTTTGTGCAAGATTTGCTAAGCTTATGTAGAGTAAGTTTGAGATGAGCATGATGGGAGAGTTGAATTTCTTCCTTGGACTCCAAATTAAGCAAAGTTGTGATGGAATTTTCATAAACCAATCCAAGTACACTAAAGACCTGCTGAAGAAGTTTGGATTGGAAACAGCAAGTCCAATGAAGACTCTCATGTGATCAGCAACAAAGTTAAGACGAACAAGGTAAATCCGTAGATATAACAAGTTATCAAGGTATGATCGGATCCTTGCTATACTTAACTGCTAGTAGACCAGATATTATGTTTGCTACATGCATTTGTGCACATTTTCAATCTAACCCCAAAGAATCACACTTAGCTTCTGTTAAGAGAATTTTCAGATATCTCAGAGGAACTCCTAACTTAGGAATATGGTATCCAAAAGATTCTAACTTCAACCTTGCTGGATACTCGGATGCTGACTTTGCTAGGTATAAAATTGATCGAAAAAGCACTAGTTGTACATGCCAATTTCTAGGAGGAAGACTTGTCTCTTGGTTCAGCAAGAAGCAAAACTCTGTATCAACATCCACTGCTGAAGCTGAGTACATATCAGCAGGAAGTTGTGTTGCACAAATTCTGTGGATGAAGAATCAACTTGCTGATTATGGGTTTGATTTCAAGTCTGTCCCTATATTCTGTGATAATACTAGTGTTGTTGCCATTGCTTATAATCCTGTTTTACATTCTAGAACTAAGCATATAGATATAAGGCATCATTTCATTAGAGATCATGTACAGCAAGGTACCATAGAGATAAACTATGTTCCTACTGAAAATCAATTAGCAGATGTTTTTACAAAACCCTTGGATGAAAATCGTTTTAATAAATTAATAAGTGAATTAGGCATGTTAAATTGTGAATAAGCATTTTGCTACTAATATCTTGTTTGCTGAAGCAAGAACTTTTGTTCTTAGCAAGTTAATTTCAGAAGAAGATGATGTACTGCTGATGTCTCAGCAGACCTCCTAATTCCTGCTGAGAGACACATTTTACATTGCTGAAATGATCGAAGATGTTGCTGATAAAGTCCATGCTAATCAACAATGACCTTGCTGAAAAATTCTAAAAAAGGGGAGACGTCCAGACGAAAGGGACAATTTTAAAATCTATGTAAAGCCCCTACTGAAAAGTTAAAGATGCTGCTGAAATGAACAAAGATGCTGCTGATAACACCCATGCTAATCGATAATGACATTGCTGAAAAATTTTGAAAAAGGGGAGACGTCCAGACAAGAGTGGTTTCAGAAACCATGTAAACCCCTGCTGACCAAGTATAACACATGCTGCTGAAAAATCTACATCAACATTGCTGAAAATATCAAGAAAAGGGGAGACCCCTCGACGAAACTCCTGTTTCAAAAACTATCTTAGACCTTGCTGATCCCATAAGCAAAGGATGATCCTGCTGATACATCCAAAATGAGCAAGGGATGACTGTTGCTTACAAGATCCTGCTGATATCCGCCTCAAGAGAAAGCCACAAAATCAGCAAGGATATTATCCCTACTGACTCGTGTCTCTATCCTTCCACATCAGCAAAGGCGTGCTATAGCAAATCTGCTCATTTCCTTCATTACCGCCGGAAAAATATGATGTAATATCTAGCCGTTTATTTTCTCTCTCCACATTAAATGTCACTCTGCCCCATGATCTTTTTACGGTTGTTGTCCTTTCGGTAATTAATTCTCACCACTACCCATATTTTTTTCCCACTAACTCTTCATCTTCTCATATTAGTTACCACTCTCTAAACTCTTCAACTTCTTTTACCTCCTATATAAACTCATTTTAACCCTTTTTAAATTTTTACCGAAACCAACTACTCTGATCTCTCTCTATAATCACTCTTTAAACCCTTCTGAAAACCAACGCAAACCTTCTCTGACACCTTTTTCCGATCAACTTCAGCAGACATGGCCAACTGGTTGGATAAACTTGAGTCCGAGTCCATCATCGACTTGGAATCCTTTGTTGATATCCAAGATGAAGAAATAACTGAAATCATAACCCTGCTGAGGAACAGCGGGGTACACTATGTAATCTCTGCTGATACTCCCATATATGGGGAAGTGATCAGAGAGTTCTGCTCAGCAATGCAAGTCCATGACCATAGCATAATCGGACGTGTAACTGGTCAGCTGGTCCTCATCACTCCAGCAAGCATCGCCAGAGTTCTACAGATGCCAAGTCAGGGCCTGCTAACTCCACCCACTATCACCCCTGCAGTGCTTACTGAGCTGGGCTATGTCAAGACCCATGCCAACAAGAAAAGGAAGGATTTCCCAAGGAAATGGGATTTTCTCATGGACATACTCCATAAGACCTTGCTGTGTAAGTTCACCTCCCAAGATGAGGCATCAACAAGGGTTATATCTATGGTATCCCTACTGAAAAATGGCGAGCAAATCAATTGGGCGCAGTTATTTTTTGAAGTCCTTGTTGAGTCCTTTTCCAGCAAAAGGAAAACTAAAATCCGCCATGGATGAACTTTATCCCTGCTGATCAAGGGAATACTTGGAGCAAACTTTCCAGCAGAGACCTAGTCCAAGAAGCTGATCAGCAGCAAGGTTATTACCCCTTCCCTGCTGAAGAACTACGAGCGCAACCCTATTACCCTTGCCAAAGCTGCTGCTAAAAGGAGAGCAAAGGGATCAGCAGAATCCCAAATCCTAACATTTTTAATCCCGAATGCTAGAAGTGATGAACGCATCCCTGTTGTCCAACACAACAAGAAGAGGCGAGCAGCGGCTCAAATTCAGAGGCCCAAAAAGAAATCCAAGGCAACGCTTGCTGAATTTGACCTCTCGACCTTGAATGCAGAAGAGAGGGAGATATATGAATTCTACATGGAGCTCTACAATGAAGATTCTGCTGCTGAAGCAATCACTGCTGGAGGATCGGATGTGGAGTCTCCCTCTGAAGAAGAAATCCCTATCGTCGTTCCTCTTTCAGCTAAGTCAGCAGGGGATGACATTTTTGATCAAATAGACAACTACATCCCTGCTGACCAGTCTCCAACACCTGCTGATGATCAGAATAGTTCTTCCACTGAACTCTTTAGAGAGATTGATGAGATCACAGAGGTGGCGGCTGCTGCTGATGAACCAATTCCTGCTGAAACTTCAGCAACAGAACCTGCCACTCCTACTGAAGTTCTGGAGCTTACAAAGATCGAGTCTATTGACACTCCAGACTCTGTCACAGGGCCTGCTAAAGTGGAGATTGTAATCCATACTACAAATAAAGCCAATCCTCCTCTTACTTACGACACTGCTGAAATTGATCGATCAGCAGTGTCCCCAAAGGAGCCACCAGCAGAGATGGCTGAGCCAACTGAGTCAATCGCAAAACCCTCTGCTGCTCGAAGACTTGTTCTCCCTGGCTTTCCTATCCATTCACCTACTGACCCGACCCTTCCTCCCAGAAGAAAACATGTTGCAATCAAGGGCAAAGGCAAGGGAAAGCAAATACAAGTATCCAACAGCAGCAACGACAGTAACCTTGCTGATGTTCCTACTGAACAAGCAAAAGAAAAACAATCAGAGGAACTCATCAAGGCACTGTTGATCGAAGATGCCTTGGCAGCTAGCTTAGATCCCAAGGCTTACCTTGCTGAGAACATTCAAAAAGGCCCCAGCCACCTTTCTCGAGCAAGGGTACTGACCGAGGGGGAGCCCACTCTAGAAACATCTGCTGAAGAGTTGCTTGCAATTGAGGGGGAGCTCAAGGACACTGCTGCTGAAGGAGAGGCAACGTAGGAAGAAGAACCTGCTGAATCTGAATCTTATCCTGCTGATAGCAAGTCTTCCCCATCCTCGCAGAAGCTTCCTAAACTTGAAGCCCAACTGGAACAAGTTTTAGCTAGACTTCCTGCTGAGAACACTACTGCTGCCAAAGCCTCCTCTGCTGATTCTGCCTTCGACTCTAGGCTGACTAAAATGGAAAATAAGCTTGAAAAGCTTCAGCAAACTCTAAATAAGCTGATTGACTTCCTTCCTATTATGGCTGATGATATCAAAAAGGAGGAGAGGGGTCATGAAGCCCAACAAGAACAAGCAGATCAAACTCTTATCCTTCCAACCTCTGCTGATCTTCCTACTGAAACTACCCCTGTTGTTGCTCCGGTTGCTGTTCCAAGAAGAAAAAGACTTCCAAAGCATATCCCTGAGTCTGATGAGCAAATTATGAACCCTTCCCCGTACCTGAGACTTCAGAAGGCTCTTGAAGAAGCTGATGTCATATCAATGAAGTCAGGGCCTGCTGAAAGTCTCAAGCTGATAGCAAGTATCAAGGAATCTGAATCGAAAATCAAGCAGTACGAGTTGGAAATGAAGCGACTTAGGGTACAAGAAATTCAGCTGGAGTACAACAGAAAGAAAGAAAGGATGCAAAAGAGGAAGGAGGAAAAGGAAGCAAAGAGAAGGGAAAAGGAGGAAGCAGAGGAAAGGCGGAGGCAAGACCTGCTGAAGTATGGTAAGGGAGAAGATCAACAGAGTTCAGAAGAACCTGTTGATGATATAGAATAGTTGTAATTTTATTTTGAAATTTCATTTTATCTTGTAATCTTGAACAATCTGAAATAAAATGGAATTCTTTTTGGTTCTTGTTGTGGTGATCAAAATAACTCGTTTTGACATCATCAATTAGGGGGAGATTGTTGTTGTACCCCTACTTATATAATCTTTGCTTAAACGTTTATTTATTATTTAATATATAAGAATTGATGATGTAATATAGTCCTTACTTAAGTATTGTAAAAGGACTTAGAAAAATATCCAACATGTTAGGTGGATATAACTTGTAGTTAAGCAAGGAGTTTTGATCACCATTGAAGTCTGTTGATTTGATAAGCCTGCTATGAAGGATTCTGAAGACATGAAGAATTTTACAAGTATAGTCCTGCTTAGAATGGAAATAAGCAAGGACTTAAGTAAGCAAGATCCTTTATTTGATCAAAGTCAAGTTGTCAGAAAAGTTCTCTATCCCTGCTTAATCAACTTCTAGGAGGCTCTTCTGAAAGGCACTAGAAGACAGAATAACGGCTAACTTTTTGAACTAAGCAAAGAATGCTGAAAAAGTACAACTCACTTCAAGAACAGTACACTCCAACGGATCTATTTCAAATTCCCAATGGATAGATTTTCTGGTGAAGTATAAATAGGGGTCATAAATCTCATTTATGACAACTCTCTGACTAACGAAGAAAAGTCTGAACAACCTCTCTGACACATTAAAGACTTCAGCAAGACATCATAAGGCTTGAACAAATGCTATCAATCTGCTAAACTAAGGAGCAATCTACTTAAAGATAGCAAGCAAAATTTTCTCAAATCTGCTTAAAGTCTGTGTGACTAAGTTCGTCTAAGTGACCTATTGTAAATTGGACTAAGTGTCCTCCTGCTGATTGTTCTGTGTGAACAACCCTTAGTGATAACCTTCTCAAGTAAAAGAGAAGAAGAGTGGAGTAGGATTATTCTGAACCACTATAAAAATTCTCATCTCTTTTCCTGTTTATCTTTTATATTGCTTTCCTACTTTATTGTGCTTTGCTTAAGTCCTTTGCATTTTCAAATCGCGGCATACATTTTTATTTTACCGCTTTTTGAAGACGAACCACGTTCTCTTTAAATCTTTTTCATTTCCATTGCGTGGAATACATTTTCATTTTCATTTTACAGGCTCATGTCTTTTTGTAAGGGGCTGGTGCCTATATATGTTAACGTTGCTGATTCTTGTTCTTGGTGGGTATAAAATGGAGAAAAGCATGGGTGGTAGATTCAATATTTTTGCAAGCTCTCCTCAAGAAATTCCTGATTTTTGGGCCCATCTCTATCTTTTGATATCAGTGAAAGTGAGTATTCTTTCATACCAATCTTTTAAATTACACTATATTTCTTGAGTAGCAAATATATTTATATATGATATTCTTTTATCTAATTAAACATAAAAATAATCCTAGTTTTGCTACTTTTCTTCTTGTATCTGCAGTATACTTTACTTTACTATTCCTCATTATTATATTTTTTCTTTTTAATTCATATCCACTTATTTCTATTTCGTTAGATGATGATGATATACAAGAAGGTTCGTCTCAAGCTCACAAAGAAATTTTGGCATATTGGTGCGCACGAATAAATTTTTCTTTCTTAAAACTTATGTTTGTATACAAGTGAAGAAGATGACACACAAGAAGTACAAGCAACTGGTCCCAAAATGTTGCAAGGGCAGTAGGAGAACCACAAGTGGACTTTCAGTTTTCTGTCTCTCTATATGTGTGTGTGTGTGTGTGTGTGTGTGTATATGAAATGTAAATGTATATGCATCAGATTAATTTGGGAACAGAATGCAATAAATCTAGTGTTGTTGTATGCTATCTCTCTTTTTTATTATGAACTTTAATTTAGTGATTGTTTCTACTTATGTTTGATGGATCCTTGATGGAAACTCAACTTATTTTGTGTAAGGTAAAAAAATTTCTTGAATAATTAAAAAAATAAATAACTAAAAATAATTATTTTTTAATTAAATAATTAAAAAATATTGTTGAGTATTTGTGTCGGGTCTTTAAAAGACCCGATGCAAAAACTATAAAAATAATTAAAAAAATAAATAACTAAAAATAATTATCATTTGCCTTGGTTGTTTTAAAAGTCCGACGCAAATGACCATATTATTTGCGTCGGTCGTATTAAAGGTACGACGCAAATGATAATTTTTTGCGTCATCTCTTTAACTGAAGCAAAATAGTGAAGTTTTTGCGTCTCCACCATATGCGTCTCCTGTTAACCGATGCAAAATAGTTAATTTAACCGACGCATATGATCAATTTTGTACTAGTGATCTGTGCCTCGACTTCTTTTTTCCTCTTAAACCTTGAACCTCTTATGATCAGCCACCTTGAACCTCTTATCATCATCATAGTCTTTATAATCAAAGACTCGTTCAATACGTTGCAGCCACTCAAGGAATTTTTCTAGTTTCAAAATTCCATCAAAGTTTGGAAGTTAAAACTCATGAATTTTAGTTGTGAAAGCATAAAGGAATTAACCACCAACTTTCAAGATAGATGTAAGTTAATACTCATGAATTCTATATATCCAAAATCTGAAAAAAAAAACTGTTATACAACATATGTAGCTATTTATAAGCTGAGATGAAACTAACCTAATTCAACTATGGAAATAAATCTAATCCAACTAGGAAAGAAAAATAAACCTATTCCAATTAGGAAATAAACTACAGAACATAACTAAACTGCAGGTAATCGGAGGATAATTATCCCCCTGATGGGTTAAATAGTCATTGGAGGATAATTATCCATCGATGGGCTAATTATTCCCTGACGGCTTAATTTATCCCCTGACGGCTTAATTTATCCCCTGAGAAACAACTAATCCCTAATGGGTTTTATGTCTTTAACACTTCGTTCATGATTAAAGTCACTGCAACCCTGGTAGAATTTTTTAACCAATTCCCAACATAAGTATCAAAGGAAAACAAGTCCAGAGTCACATCTTTCACCACAAGACTAATCACATGATCAGCTTCAACGGGTGCATCAACTCCCCACAGATTAACAAGTCTTGGTGGAATGAAATATGCATTCACTATAGTGGATGACTTCACTAGATTTTCATGGGCTATATTCTTGTCTCACAAGAATGATGTCTTAGTAGAGTTCGAGAAATTTAGCAGATAAGTTCAAAATGAAAAGGATATGAAGATCAAGTCTGTTAGAAGCAATCATGGCAAAGAATTCGAGTTCGGAGGGTTTGCTAAATTTTGTTATTAGCAAGGTATTTCTAATAATTTCTCTACTCCAAGGACTCCTCAGCAGAATGGAGTAATAGAAAGGAAAAATCAAATACTTGAAGAAGCAAGGAGGACTTTGTTTGCTGACTCGAGATTGCCGGAGTATTTTGGGCTGAAGTAGTGAACACATCATACTACACTTATAACAGATCACTTATACACCCAAAACTCAACAAGACCCCCTATGAATTATGGAAAGGAAGAAAACCCAAGTATTGGTTATTTTCACATTTTTGGATGCACCTCCTATGAATATAACAATGGTAAGAACTATCTGACTAAGTTTTAACCCAAGTCAGAGGAAAGTATTTTCCTAGGATACTTTAATCACAGTAAAGCCTTTAGAATTTTTAAAAAAACTACTCTAACTGTTGAAGAATCCATTCATGTTAAATTTGATGAGACTAACAGTGATGAACCAAATACAAGTGCTTTTCTCCCTTTTGTTGATGAACATGTTCCTGCTAAGAAGAATCAACAAGAAGAAAAGGCTGTGGAAAAGGAAGAATTTGCTGAAGAAGCCTCTGCTACTGAAAATTTAGAAGCATCTTACTCTGCTAAAATTGAACCTAATTTAGAGGGACTTCGTCAACAAGAAGTAAGAAATGATCTCCCCAAAAGACTAACTTGGACAAGAGACCATACCAAGGAACTGATCATTGGTGATCTAACAAATTCAATAAAGACAAGAAAGGCTGCTCAAAATCAATGCAACTACTTGAGTTTTCTTTTGCAAATGGAGCCAAATAAAATCAAAGAAGCTCTTGCTTATTCAGACTGGATTGTTGCAATACAAGATGAATTGAACCAATTCATTAGAAAAATGTTTTGAACCGTGTACCAAGACCAAAAAGCCATCCAATCATAGAAACTAAATGGGTGTTCAAAAATAAGATGGATGAAGATGGAGTAATCACAAGGAACAAGCAAGGCTGGTAGCAAATGGTTACTCTCAAGAAGAAGGAATAGATTATGATGAAACCTTTGCTCCAGTAGCAAGACTAGAAGCTGTTAGAATCTTCCTTGCTTACGTAGCATATCAAAACTTCAAAGTATTTCAGATGGACGTGATGTAAGAACCTAGAATTTCAAATGAGTTTTGTTATACAATTAATTCATTTTGTAAATGGAGGTTCAATTTCTTTTATTTGGAATGAATAATGAAAGTGCAATGGCAATGTGATGTCCAAAATTCAATGATTCCATTTCCTTTGTAAAAACCATCAAAGGGATATGAAGTGCATTAATCTCAAAATCTTGTATGAGATTAATTTAATCAAGCATGAACAAAGAATGATGTTATGGAATATGAGTGTGAGATTAAGTAATTTAGCTTGTACGGAGATGGAAGGAGTTACGTGTGAAGTTACTTGATTAATTGGCAGGTTATGTGGCAACAATTGATTAAAGACAAGTTGCATGTGTCACAGCAGCTGCTTATATGTTGATTAGCTGTTTAAGAGTTATGACAAGTAGTCGTTTTACTGTCCAGACTAACCAATCATCTTATCTTAAGACTTAATCTTAGTCTGCTATAAATACCTCATTCGGAGGTAAAATTTTAATCTCTTTTCTAAAAATTTCTCTTCTAAAGTTCTTCTCTAAACTTACCATCTTCATGTAATTTCAAATTCTTTCTTTCGGAAAATTACTTTCAGACAAGCTTTAATCCCTTCCATCAAGTCAAGAGGTAAGAATCTTATGTTCTCCTCTGTTTTTCTTTCTTGCATAGCATCCGAGAGTATTAGCTTTGTGTGCTAAGTCTTCAAGAGAAAATAAAGCTTTTAAAGAATATGTTGTTTTGTGTTTATGAAAAGAAACTTATGCACCGTAGAAAAGATGATTATGTATCCTAGGTTTGAGTTCATTCTAGGCAACATTCTTGTTCTTGAAGATCTTCTTTTATAGCAACAACAAGTTCTAATGTTAGTCTCTGATGAGATAGATGTTAGTCTCTGATGAGATAACCTTAGTCTCTAACGAGATAACCTTAGTCTCTGACGAGATAACCGTAGTCTCTGATGAGATAGATGTTAGTCTCTGACGAAGGATTTTCTTAGTCTCCGATGAAGGAAATGTTGTTAGTCTCTGATGACGTCATCATTAGTCCCCGACAGCCTAAGTTTAGTCCCTGATAACGTCATCCGTAGTCTCTGATGGGCAAATATGTTAGTCTTTGATGGCTAAAGATATTAGTCCTCGAGGAGTTTGGCGTTGAACTTTTTTCTCCGAGGAGTTTGGCACTAAACAGTTTATCCACTGATGAAGTTCAGTGATGACTTACTAGTTTGGTGATGAGCAAATCATTCCCTGACAGCCAAGAGAGTTCGGCGATAGTCAAAGTTATCACCCGACGAGTTTGCCGGTGAGAAAATTATCCCCTGATGGGTAAGTCATCCCCCGATGACTATTCCCTGATGGTTATCCCCTGATACGCAGTCTGTCTTTACAGCTATAAAACATTTTTTCCTTAAATTATTTGAGGATGTTATTCCTTTAACCTCAACGATCCTTATGTCAGACTTGAAACATTAAAAGTTTAAGGACATCACATATGCATTTTCTTTCATAATTCTTATTAAGGTATTAAATCTATCATGTGATATGCATATTTTACAAAATCTTTCACTCACGAGTAAATTGAATTTGATTTTATGCAAAAGACCGAGGCAAGTATATACATTCAAGCTGATGCTTATTTCGATTTAACGCAGTATCATTTGATTCGATATGCGTGCAAAGCTTTATTTATAAGTTTCAAATGCTCTTGTGAATGAGAATGCTATGCTTTAAATTTCGCTAGCATGATATGAATGACAGTGCATGGATATAACTGAGCTTTGATTTATCAGTTATTTTCAATCTTATATCCGTGCTATTAAATGAGAATGATATGTCCCTTAAATCAGTTATGCCACATGATTGGCTAGAGGAAAAGAAATGTGTTGATTTGTTCTTCACCTGACCTAGAGGAATTATAAGTGATTACGTACGTTCACGCAAGGAGAGGTCATGCGGCCACAGTTAGGCCAGCTGTATACCGTATGATTGCAGATCCAACGGGTTTAGCCCCCGATGGATATTTTGAGGAATTTATACACAGGTGAATACTTGTCTTTCTTTAAGGAGGATTACACGATTGTTTATCATTAGTAATCCTAAAGACTCTTCAAAGATTTCCGAGGCATTAGTATTGTTTCACTGAGCCTCATTAACAGAATTGAACTTCCATCAACATTTCCAGATTTGTTTTTCTGATTTGTCTATATACTTGTTGGGTGTAAATCACTCATTCTTGTTGAACTTAATGTCTTGCAGGGCATGGTCCAAAGGCTGAACCCTCTGACAAGGGGAAAACAAAGATGTTTGGCTACTGAGTTAGCCGCTGAGGAAAGAAGGAGGATGTTTTGAAGTTGTGATGTTATGTACTAAAATATAGAGATAGAATAGCTTCCGCTGAGAATGTAATATTTTGGGTTATAATAACTCTTTACTATTTCTTTGTATCAGTATTTATGCTATAAATGGATGTGTTGTTATCTTTTCCTTTTTTTGACGAAGCCCTGGTCCAGTAAGGGATTTTGGGGTCGTCACACGTGAAGTGTGCATTTCTAAATGGAAAGCTTCATGAGGAAGTCTACGTGGAACAACCCTCAGGTTTTATTGATTCAACTCATCCAGACTATGTATACAAGCTTAACAAAGCTTTGTATGATCTTAAGTAAGCACCTCGAGCCTGGTATGATTCTCTCTGAACTTTCATTTTAGAAGAAGGTTTCAGCAGAGGTAAAGTAGATACAACATTGTTTGTTAGAAAACGGATAAAACACTTCTAGTACAAATATATGTAGATGATATAATTATTGGTTCTACTGATGAAAACCTTTGTGCGAGGTTTGCTAAGTAACTATAGAGCAAATTTGAAATGAGCAGGAAGGGAGAGCTTAGCTTCTTCCTAGGACTGCAAGTTAAACAAAGCAAAGATGAATTTTCATCAACCAAGCTAAGTACATCAAAGACTTGTTGAAAAAGTGTGGAATGGAATCAGTAAGCCCTATGAAAACTCTTATGGTTGCAGCAACGAAGATAGATAAGGATGAGCATGGTAAATGTGTAGAGATAACAAGCTACAGAGGTATGATCAGATCCTTGTTTTACTTATCTGCCAGTAGAACTGACACTATGTTTGCTACATGTATTTGTGCACGTTTTTAAGTTAACCCTAAAGAATAACACTTAGCATCTGTTAAGAGAATTTTCAGATATCTTAGAGGAACTCCAAACTTAGGAATTAGGTAACCAAGGGACTCAACATTTGATCTTGCTAGATATTCTGATGCGGATTTTGCTGGATGCAAAATAGACAAAAAAAGCACTAGTGGAACTTGCCAATTCCTTGGGGGAGACTTGTCTCATGGTTCAACAAGAAGCAAAACTCAGTGTCAACTTCCACTACTGAAGCAGAATATATCTCAGCAGGAAGTTGATGTGCTCAAATACTATGGATGAAGAATCAACTTGTTGATTATGGGTTTGTTCTTAAGTATGTTCCCATCTTATGTGATAATACTAGTGTTGTAGATATTGCTTATAGTTTTGTTTTGCATTCTAGAACTAAACATATACATATAAGGCATCACTTCATTAGAGATTATGTTTAGCAAGGTACAATAGAGATACATTATATTCGTACAAAAAAATCAATTGACAGATGTATTTACAAAACCTTTGGATGAAACTCGTTTTAACAAGTTAATAAGTGAACTAGTTATGCTTAACATAGATGATAGCTAGATATTTTTTTCTATGTACTAGCATTGAACAGGATAAGAAGAAGTTAAGCAAAGAAGCTCGAAGTTCATTGACTGCTAATTACAAAATTTAAATGACCCACTCAGTAGAAAAGATCGAAGAAGTTGTCTACTAAAAATACTTGATCATGGTATCTACTCAGAAAGCATGAAAATCAGCAAGGAAAGTCAAGTTAAACCCTGTTGACACCCTCATCAAAGTGACCCACTCAGCAAGGATCAACTATATTTTATTCTGCTAATCAAGTACATAGTCTTTGCACAAGCCATCAAAATATTAACTAATGAAGGAATATCAATCAATGAAGGAATTGACTGATGAAGAAATATGGATTGATGAAGGAATATCGACTGATGAAAGAATATCGACCAATGAAAGAATATCGACTGATGAAGGAATATTGACTAATGAAGGTTTATCCACCGATGATAAAGGTATTCAACTTCTTCGTCAAGGCAACTGCAGAAGTTACTAACACACACACAATTTCTTTCCTCATTAATGCAAAACTAATCATCACACTCATGCAGCCGAATTTTACTAACAATTATTCCCTAAATCCTCAAATCTTGTCACATTAATCACCATGAATCTTTCACTATTCAACCTCTTTTCCTTTCCTACATAAACCAGATTTACCTCATTCATTACTTCCAACCACTCACTCTTGACGTAAAAAAATTCTCTCTCTAAAATCCTGCCAAGAAACCTTGTCAAGCCAAAAATCCCTGCCGAGAAAAGTCGACCACCCTCCACCCACTTTCAAAACTTTGTAATGGCTACAAACCTACAAAAGACAGAGTATGAATCCATAATAGACTTCAACTCCTTTACTAAAGTTAATGAGGAAGAAATCAGAGAAGTAATACAACTATTGAGCACCTCTAAGATCACCTATGCCATCACTGTTAAAACTCCAATTTACTAAGATTTGCTAAAAAATTATATCACTCTGTTGAAGTCAGAGGAGAATTAATCATTGGCTTTGCTGAAGGGAGAACCATCACCATCAATCAAGCAAGCATCAACGAAATCCTTCGATTAACTTAGCAAGGACAACTACTTCATGACACTGATCTCGAAGAAAAGCTTGAACACTTGGACTATAGAATGTTTGAGAGGTACAAGAAGAGAAAAGATTTTACAAAGACATTAAGTTTCCTCATTGACGTTGTTAGAAATTATAGCATTTGATGATGATGTATAACACTTAGAATTGTTAGAGTTTGTAATTGTATGTACTAAAACTTAAACTGCAGTTGGTCTTGTCTAAGTATTATCTTCTAACAGTGTAAACTGTGTTATTGCACCCCTGCTTATATTATCCTTGCTTAAACTTTTATTATTCAAAATATATAAGAATTGATGATGTAATATATTCCTTGCTTAGATGTTGTAAAAGGACTTAGAAAAATATCCAATTTGTTAGGTGGATATACTACTTAGTTAAGCAAGGAGTTTTGATCACCATTAAAGTCTGCTGAATTAATAAGCCTGCTAAAGGATTCTGAAGACATGAAGAATTTTCCAAGTATAGTCCTGCTTAGAATGGAAATAAGCAAGGACTGTAGTAAGCAAGATCCTTTGCTTATCAAAGTGAAGATTGTCGGAAAAGTTATCTTAATCCCTGCTTAGTCAACTTCTAGGAAACTCTTCTGAAGGGCACTAAAAGACAGAAAAACGGCTAACTTTTTTAACTAAGCAAGGATTGCTGAAAAGGTACAAGTCACATCAAGGACAGTACACTCCAATGGATCTATTTCAAATTCCCAACGGATGGATTCTTTGGAGAAGTACAAATAGAAGTCATAAATTTCATTTATGACTAACCAACTACCTCCAACTGAACAAAACTCTCTGACATCTTAAAGACTTCAGCAGGACATCATAAAGCTTGAACAAGTGTTATCTATCTGCTTAACTAAGGAGCAATCTACTTGAAGATAGCAAGCAAGATTTTCTCAAATCTTCCTAGAGTCTGTGTGACTAAATTGGACTAAGTGTCCTCCTGCTAAGTTGGTCTAAGTGACCTATTGTAAATTGGACTAAGTGTCCTCCTGCTGATTGTTCTGTGTGAACAAGTTCTAGTGATAGCATTCTCAAGTAAAAGAGAAGAAGAGTGGAGTAGGATTATTCCGAACCACTATAAAAATTCTATCTTTACTCCTGCGTATCTTTTATATTGCTTACCTGCTTTGTTGTGCTTTGCTTTGGTCTTTGCTGAACTCTTTCAGCAAAGACTTACCATCTTTACTACTTCTAGTCATTAACCTTTGCTACAAAAACTAAGGGGTGCTTTGCTTAAACAAATTCCGCTGCTAAACTTTTTCAAAACATAAGAAACTCTTTTATAAGCAAGGAGTATTTTAACTAGTAAAGTTTTCTTAGCAATACTTAATTTTTGAAAAACATTATTCAACCCCCCCTCCCCCCCCCCCCCCCCCTTCTAGTATTTTTACCCCTTTGGGACCTAACAAACTGTTCATCAATGGATAATATAAAAACTAGTGGAAATTATCCTCTGATCATGTAAGATGCACATCAGAAGATAACTCAGTTGATAATTCATCACAACAACCAAGAGGATAATCTACAGTAACTAAAGAATTCTACAATAGCAATCGATGAACTAAGAGTCAAGATTGATGATCTGAACTTGTGTTGATCTAAGAATGAAGATTGAACTGAACTTTAAAATTGTTGGAGGAACTAAAACTCTTATCAACAGTTGATCTACAGTAGTGGATAAAGTTGTTCATCAGTGGATAAGTTCAGCAATGGATGATGCCATCATCAAAGACTAATTTGTAGAATTAGTTCATAGTAGATAATGTCATTTTCAGGTGTAACACATCATTAGAGGATGATATCCACTCAAATGACAATATTTTTTCAAGAAAGGATGGTATGTACCAACAAATGAAAGCTCAAAACAATTCTGCAACTCACTTGTACAATTGACTATCAGAGACTAAGAATTAGCCTATCAAATACTAAGGATTAGCCTATCAGAGACTAAGGATTAGCCTATCGGAGACTAAGGATTATTCTATCAGAGACTATTGTTGAAACTGCACAAGAAGTCCTAATATGCATTAGAGATCCGAGACTATTGTTGAAATTGCACAAGAAGTCATAATATGCATTAGAGACTAAATGACCATCAGAGTCTAAATGGTCATCAGAGGATAAAAGATTATCATAAGATATTGAAGATGACATATGATTGACTGCAGTAGTCCACTAACTCAGTTGGGGCTATGAAATTAAAATAAAGAAGGTGGTCCAATAAGGAGAGATTGACTACTAGAAAAGCTTCAAGGAGACAGGTGTATAAAGTTACAAGTGTATAAACTATAGAGATAACTTATACAAACTTGAAGAGCAAAATAAGGAAGCTGGTCCAATAAGAACCAAAGAAACTCAAAAGAGATAAGTTATACAAATACATATGTTATAGAGATAACTTATCCCGAGAACTCCAAGAATAAAATAAGGGAGCTAGTGAAATAAGAAGAGAGTATGTACTAGAGAAGCTACATGACAGATTGGCGTACAAGAAAGGTTATGCAAAAGAGAAGTTAAGTAATAAAGCTACAATTACCAAAGAACATCAGAGATATTTTTGGAGGCAGCTCAAAGAAGAAGCTTGGAGGACAAAGGAGTTGGGTCTATAAATAGAGACACAGAGCAGTTAAGGTAAAATATATCTGAAAAACATACATCTCAGAACATATCTTATCTTAGATTATATAGCAGCTGTACTTTATTTACAAAAAGAGAAAATTTGTATCAAAAGAAAAAGAGTTAAAAATTGAGAATGATATAGAGTAGCAAGTTTGTAGAACTTGAGAAGCTATCACAACAGGAATTGTCCCTGGTTCCCCCGAACTCGACTATCTACTATGACATTGAGCTCGTCTATTTTGTGAAGGTGAGTATATACAACCTGGTAATGAAAACTGTTGACATTAGCTTCTTTATCTCTGTTCCAAGAAGAATAGCTGCAGTACTCTATGTTTGAAGAACAACTACAATTTAGAATATAAATCCTAGCTTCTCAAGTTCTAATAATTGTTTCTCTGTATCTCTCTCAATATTTAACTCTTTATATTTTGTTACAACTACTCTCTCTCAATTAATTCTTTTCTCTTGATGTGTATATGAGATGTGTAGAGATGTTTTGATAGTTCCCAAGATGTTCTCTGATGTTGTGTGCTTGTTCTATACTCTATATCTCTATTTATAGACATAACTTCCTTCTTCAAGTGTTCATGGTGAACAACTGAGAGATTACCTTTATAAGAAATAACTCTGAATCTCTTTGGTAATTGCACTATAGCTTCTCAGTTACATAATCTCTTTTTACGCTATCTTTGTGCCATGTCATCTCTATTATCTCTCTGTTTGAGTTATCTTTATGCATCATCTTTGGTACACAATTTCTCCTTATTAAACAAGCTTCCTAATTTAATTTAACCGACTTAGGAGTCTACTACAGTAAGCCATATGTCATCTGTAAGAACTCGAAAATTTTAAATAAGTTTTGTTATATGATTAATTTATTTTGTGATTTATTTACTTTATGCATGAAGGTTTAATTTCTCTTTTTTGGTATGAATGATGAATTCATATTTTCTTAAAAAATGAAAGTTCAATGGCAATGTGATGTCCAAAAGGTTTTATATGTATTTTGAGCACAAATATTTAAAAGATTATTTTATTCAAGTGTATGTGTATGTTGTCACATGGATGGAAGCACACGAGTGTGAATGAGTAAAGGCTACAGTACTTTTTTTTAAACCAAAGTCTGCTGTGAGACAAGAGTAATTAATGTATATCACCTCCAACAGTACACTAGAGTGGGCTATGATAGATGACCGACTGAAGTTTGCAGCCATTGCATCCACCCTTTCTCACCAATCACTTTTTTCTAAAGTTTGTTATTTCCTTTCACAGCCAACGACTGAAATCTAACTCCAAATCATCCAACGACTCTTGTTGTTGGGCAAGTGAGTTATATATATATATATATATATATATATATATATATATATATATCCTTGGAGTACAACCCTAGCCCACTTTCATAAATCTTCTATACGGTATACCACCAAATTCAGGTTCACTTTCAAAGCAACTGTCTTTTAGGGAGAACAACTCAAGCTTTTAACTTCTTCTTTGTAGCCAAGGAGGTAAGAGCATTACATTAAAGTCTTGCTCTATTTCTTACACTTTTGTTCTGTTATGCATGCCACATTTAATACCTTGTTCATTCATTTCCAAAAGTATGATTTAATGTATGCTTTTTAACACCTGAAGTTAATGCCTTTTTAGTTTAAAAGCTATCCAAGATGAGTGTAAGAATGTTGACAACCACCTGGTAGACAAACCTTTAATTACCAAACAATTCTTTTTGTCAGTAGTTATAACACCATGTTTAAGTATGCTTCAACCTGAGTTTTGAACCCTAAACCGTGTCTATAAGAGCTTGCAGACCATAGGAAATGTTATGTATCATTGAGAGGATGATGAGATTTGACCTAAGCATGGTTATGGTTGAGAACGTCACCATGGAGGAGTGAGGAAGACACCACTGTGTTGTTGCACCCCTGCTTATATAAACTTTGCTTAAATCATTTATTTATTGTTTAATATATATAAGAATTGATGATGTAATATAGTCCTTGCTTAAATGTTGTAAAAGGACTTAGAGAAATATCCAACATGTTAGGTGGATATAACTTATAGTTAAGCAAGGAGTTTGATCACTATTGAAGTCTGCTGATACCATAAAGTCTGCTATGATGAATTCATTGATCAAGGAGTCTGAAGACATGAACAAGTTTCCAAGTATAGTCCTACTTAGAATGGAAATAAGCAAGGACTTAAGTAAAGCAAGATCCTTTGCTTGATCAAAGTCAAGATGTCAGAAAAGTTTATCTTTATCCATGCTTAGTCAACTTCTAGGAGACTCTTCTGAAAGGCACTAGAAGACAGAATAACGACTAACTTTTTGGACTAAGCAAGGAATGCTAAAAAGGTACAAGTCACATCAAGTTCAGTACACTCCAACGGTTCTATTTCAAATTCCCAACGGATAGATTTTCTAGAGAAGTATAAATAGGAGTCATAAATTTCATTTATGACTAACCTCCAACTAACTGAGAAAAGTCTGAACAACCTCTCTGACACATTAAAAACTTCAGCAAGACATCATAAAACTTAAACAAGTGCTATCAATCTGCTCAACTAAGGAGTAATCTACTTGAAGATAGCAAGCAAGATTTTCTCAAATCTGCTTAGAGTCTGTATGACTAATTTGGTCTAAGTGACCTAGTGTAAATTGGACTGAGTGTCCTCCTGCTGATTGTTCTGTGTGAACAAGTTTTAGTGATAGCCTTCTCAAGTAAAAGAGAAGAAGAGTGGAGTAGGATTAGTCCAAACCACTATAAAAATTCTCATCTCTTTTCCTGCTTATCTTTTATATTGCTTTCCTGCTTTTCTTTGTGCTTTGCTTAAGTTCTGTTGAACTCTTTCAGCAAAGACTTACTATCTTTACTACTTCTAGCCATTAACCCTTGCTACAAAAACTAAGGGGTACTTTGCTTAAACAAATTTAGCTGCTAAACTTTTTGTAAATATAAGAAACTCTTTTATAAGCAAGAAGTGTTTTAAATCAGTAAAGTTTTCTAAGCAAGACTTAATTTTTGAAAAACACTATTCAATCCCCCTTCTAGTATTTTTACCATTTGGGACCTAACACACTATATCTGAGACAAGTCCTAACTTAGTCTCCGATGGGTTGGAGTTAGTCTCTGACCCTATAAAATAGTCCCTGAGAGATTCCAAGTTAGTCTCCAACAGTATATAAGTTAGTCTCTGATAGGCTAAAACAATTAGTCTTTGATAGGCTAAAACTGTTAGTCTCCGATGAAGGAAATTTCTTAGTCTCTGATGAAGGAAATTTTCTTAGTCCCCGAATGATCATTCGACTTGAAGTCATTACATTTCTACACGATGAATCATATAGTTTGATATCCCCAAGTCATCTTTAATAGGGTGGACCATAAAGGTGATTGTTGGCTATACTATGAGTCGTGTGAAAAATGTGAATGATCTAAAAAGGATTTGACCCTCCTATATATATTAGGAGTGATACCCATGGGCCTCTTGATTGAGTAGAACTATGAAATTCATGATCATGCTCAAATAGTGATTTATCTCTTATAGTTTACTCATCGATCAAAAAAACAAAGATTAAATTATAAAGAGGATGACACACTACATGCCTTGTGTTTAATCTAGGATATCAATGACAAAAGGAATTATATTACATTGAAACAATAGTCATAAGAAAAGGCTACGTTGAATCACCAACCTTATTATTACTTGAGTAACAGTGATGTATTACTATATGCTGCTCACTATTTATAATTTTATAATATGATTTTAAAATTATTTCTAACGTAATAATAACATATAGGGTCACACATTAAGAGTGTAATTAAAAGGAGAATTAATTTAGATATTATATTTTAAATAAGTGAATATGATTGACTTATTTAAATTCATAATTAAGAATTAATACAAGTTTAATATAAATTAACTAAGTAGTTGACTTAGTCAATTATATTAAAATGGTTCAGCTGGATCTCTATCTCTAAATATCATGCTTTCTTTAATAAGGCAACTATCTAAGGCATTTAGCTAAGGTGGTTAACAACATATATATATATATATATATATATATATATATATATATATATATATA